>JBBCBC010000023.1:14195536-14393723 GCA_037126765.1 Stenogyne calaminthoides | reverse complement strand
GATCTTTTACGGGTGAATATTTAAATACAAATTTAATTCTTATAATTATTCTTGGCGTAGATTAATCATATTAATTGAATATGAATCTCAACAACATATCGTGCATATAATAAATTCCACGTAAATCCTACAGCATCTTAATTCTACGAGTTTACTTGAGCGTCTCTTGGGATGAAATTGTCTGGTGATTAGGTAACGAAAAAAAAACTTACAAAGTATTATTTTAATCACTTGTTATTATCCGGTGGTAGGACAACATGAAACAATTAACAAGAAAATAAATTATGTTGCACCACATTTGTGGATTCTTAATTTTCGGCACATGGAATTACTTGGTAATGAAAGAATCATCCTATTTATAGAGCATAGGTGGTCGAATTATGGGATAAAAAAGAATGTGGGAAAAATCTTTCTTGATCTCCGAAATCTTGAATATATCTCTATTATCTTTTTAATCAATTATAATATTAACAAAATCCCTCTGCTTTGTTATGGGATATTTTTTGAAATTATTAGTGAGGGTCGAAGATTTGGATTTTCTTGAATTTATGAGATATTAACGTATTTCAGAAATACATATCTTCCATAATATATTTTCAAAGAAAATCTTTCTTGCCCTTAATTATCAAAAATGAAATTTATCTTCATGAATAACCAAGTGGGAGATTTCTTGAATTTAATGAGATAATCTTGTATTCCAAGAATACGTATCTTCATTCCATAACAAAATTCAAAGAAAATCTTTCTCCCTTTATCCATGAATTCGAAAATAATAAGGAAAAATAAGCAACAATATTTATTTTATTTTAAACACCTTTTTTAGGTTATTGGACTATATGTTGGGCAACTTCGGGGGGCTTTAGGAGAATTAATTGGACCTTCCATGGATCTTGGATTATCAATATTGAGCCACAATATTATTCAAGCCCATAAATATTAATTAATCCCACTACATAATTAATATTGCAAGACTATCCATCTTAACCCATATTACACCAATATGGCTCCGCCATTATTTCCGTGTTTAAGATTATCTGGCCCATTAATTAATTAATCTGCCCAATGAAATAACTTTCCATAAATTAATATCTTTTGTCCTTGGTCGAGCATGGTTCAACATTATTATCATCTGGGAAACTAATTAAAACTGCGAATTTGAGTATGATAAAACATATGAACCTCCCGAACCAAATCAAACAAAGCGTCTTCCGCGCGATTCTCTCAGTATTAAATCTTAGCAATCACGTGTGACTAATAATATTAAGAATAAAAAGTATTGAATACGTTGATTCTCTACCCATGATAAATCAAAGCAATAGTTATCAATGTACGTGTGATCTGTTTAAGGAAGCGAAGATTAAGAAATAACGAACCGATGTCTAATTCTTTAGCATTGATTAGAAGAATTTGTCCTCATAGATCTGATGGATTGCATCGATAAATCTTAGCTAGTGTAATCTCTTGGTCAAGACAAGCCAATCTGACCTTAACTTCGCAACCTTTCCGATGGGTTGTTCATTTTAATCTAGGTAAATGAATAGCGTACTTTTTTAGTTACAAGGGAGATTAATTTAATCTTATGTGATGCGGTATCACTAAATTAATTACTAATGTAACACGCCTTGCAATTATTGAATGCTTATCACAAAGAATATATAACATTCGATAATATTTAAAGATCAAATGATAAACAATTTATTTCAAAGAATAAGTCGAAATTTAGTTTTGATTATACAAAGAAAAAGATACTTTTCAAAGATAATCCCAACATCACAAGATCTTTTGGGTTTTTCCTAAAACAGGACCATCACTGTTCACTGCAGATTTTCTCCAAGCGCAGATTTTCTCCAAGTGCAGTCACATCACTGCAGTTTTGCAAAAAGAAAAAGTGGAAAATGAGGGCATTTGGGTGATGGAGGGCAATTTTGTCCAAATTGTATTGTAATGAAATTCCAAAAGTTTTTGTACTAGAATGCAAAACAAAATTGGCCCCATTGTACTAGAAAAAAAATTGGCCCTTTTTTAACATATCTATGCAAAATAATTAGTGAACGCACCCCATTTAGAACACGGTAATGCTGAACAGGATAATTCATCAGGAGATGAATGTGTTTTTATTTTTTTTTTATTCTTAATGAGATTTATCCATTAATTTATACTCCCTCCGTCCTGTTTTAAATTGTCTTCAACTATTTGACTGTTTTACGAAATGTTGTTTGTTAAGATTTGAAATGATAAAAGATTTTAAGGTGGGATATGATAGTTTCTACCCCCATCTATATTCTTTATCCTTAAAAGTTCTTTATCATTTAAATATACTAATAAATAATTAGATCATTAAAATATCGTACCAAAATAATCTAAACAAAAATAAAAATTCGCATAGATAAGAAAAGACTTCATTAAAAACAAAAACACCATTCAAAATTACAAAATAACCTTATCACATGGGATGGATCCGAACATATAACAACTACATTTATAATAAGCATGAGATCATCCATAAAAATATAAAAAATTGGACGCAGGAAATAAAATTTGTTTGTTTCCGCAACCTCGACAGAAAAGCAGCTAAGGTAGAAAGTTGGCAAGCACTTTCAATTTCAAACATCACAGTCAAAATGATTCTGGTCTATTTTTTTTCAATATTTAACATTAATTAATCAAACTCGAGGCATATAATTAATATAAATGTCTTGATTTTCTTGAAAATAAAATATTATATTTCAAAAATAACTTGTAAAACCAAAAACTATTTACAAAAAACTAGAATATTCTTTGCTCCACATCAAGTAAGTATTATGTGAGAGAAGTAATATAAAAAAAATAAGATGTTTTGTCTCACATCGGTAAGTATTAGATAAAATGTAGAGAGAAGAGTTTTTTCTCTTGGGAAATGATTTCGCCTTCCCGACGAAACGTCTAATAAAAAGATTGTCACATCATTTAACTTCGCCATCGGCCTTTAATCGTTTTCCATAAGACTAAATAAATAATTTTTAAAATAAAATGATAAAATTACTAAAATATTCTTATAATATTTAAAAAAAATACAATGTTCATAAAATTTAAAATTTAATCCATCGATCCTTAAATGTCTGTGACTCGGGTTGGGTTGAGTTGATTCTGGTCAAATGCTGGATCCTAATTTAGATTAGAATCCTAGTTAGAGTTTTAATTAAAATTCGAATTGATCTTGAATCTGATCACAGGTCGGGTTCGTCTGATCTGAGTCGGATCCCGGGATCGAGTCGAATCTGGGTATGGGTTAGGTTAATGCTTGGGTCAGCCGGAGTCGAGATTGAGGTTGGGTGAGGTCAGTCAGGTCATGTCGAGTCAGTCTAAATGGTCTGATGGTCAGTCGAGAATTGATGCAGATCAGGTCGGTGGGGCCGGTCACGAATTTGGTTTAAGGTCATGGTGAGGTTTGAGTCAGTGCAGGTTAGGGTTGGAGTTATTTGGGACCACAAGTCGAGATTAAATCGAAGTCTGGGTTGATCGGGTTAGTCTGGATGTGGTCCAGATCAGGAGTGCAAATCGAGTCCGGGTTAAGATAAAATCCGATCTGAGTCGAGAATGCAATCACGGGTCTTGAATCCCGTCAAAGTCAGATTCTGATTCAGTCGGGATTCCGATTATAGGGGTTTGGAGTGGGTTTTAGATGGGTGAGGAGTTTGAGTCGAAATAATTTTGTCATTTATAAATATTAATTTAATTTATTAGTAGGGTGATGTAGTGTGATTTAATTACATAAACCGCTTAAGCCGCATTAGTCAAAGTGCAATAATTTAAAATTAAATTATACATTGGATTAACAATCGATGGTGATCAAATGATTTCTTGGCGTTAGGAATAGTAGGCTATTTACGGCCAGTAAGAAGATCAATGAGAGAAAGCGATATAAAAGGGAAGGGGTGGACCTACATAATTTTTAGAAAATTACTATTAGGTTCAAAATAGTGAAAATATTCTTCAGAGATTCCAGTATTTTTTTTAGAATTTCTAATAGGTTCAAAATAAGTCTAAAGCCCACAAACACACTATCCTCTCCCTATTTTGAACCCAAACTCTCACCCAAATTCTCTCTCCGCTAAATTCACAAAACCCCTTCTGACAGGCGTGTATGTTTTTCAAAATTTAATTTAGGATAGTTGAACTTTTTGGGAGATTTTGAATTTTGAAATTTAATTCTGATTTGATTTCTAAGATTTTTTCTTTTTGGGGGTTTTTTTTTGGCGGTGTTTGAAATTTGAGATGAGTGGTGAAAAGAACACTTTGGAAGGGGTTGTGATAAGCCTTGAATTGTTGGAGTTTTTGATGGGTAAATGTTTGTAGTGAAGGTGTTTGTGGAAATGTCAGAGAGATTAATTGACTACTTTTGGGGAAGAAGAATTAAAGGGTCCGCCTTTGAAGATCACGAGAAGATGCTGTTTGAAGATGGAAGAAGAAGATGAAGATGGATACATTAAGTTTACGGATTTTTTTTCGAGGATATATATATGCATATGTTCATGTATTTGTGAATATGTACATGTCGAAGATATCTAAACTTTTTGGAATTAAAAGATGATAGGTAAATTTTATCTCGGATTTTATGGGTTTATAGTGGAAGAAGATGGTGGATGAAGATAAAGATGTTATTTGTGATTAAGGGTTTTTTTAGGATTTGTATGTATATGTTCATGTATTTGTTGCATTGTGCATGTCGAAAAAGATGAAGATATATAATTTTTTTTTAATTATAGACTAAAATATATAATTTTTTTGCATAGTAAATGGGATGTTATAAAATCCAAACCTCACTTATATTGAAAAAATCCAAACCCTTTATATTGAAAAAAAATCCTCTATAGTGAATGAAAAAATTCAAATTCATTATATTGAAAAGGAAGCGTTAGGAGAAAGCGGTGGAAAATTGAGGAAGAAAGGTGGAGTTTATTTGGGATTGATTTGATTGATAGTAGGTGCATGTAAGAGGGGAGTTGAAAAAAGGGTTCATTAAGGGTAGGTCATTAAAATACCCTTTTGAACCTCCTAGTAATATTTTGAAAATGTGGAACCTAGTTGTGATAAATATCTTAGAATGGTACCTAAGAGTAATCAATTCTAATTTTTTATGTCCCCATCGGTAAATATTAGAAGAAATGTAAAAAAAAAGTTATATAAAAAAGGGGAAAGAGGTTGGACCATATAGACCTCGTATGTTTTTGTTCCACATCGAGTAAGTAGAGTTAAAATTTGAGATGAAATAATATAAAAAGGGATGAAGGTGGGCATAGATTCTTACCCAAAAGAAAGATTAGTGAAAATTGATCGGAATTATAAGTAATATTTTTTTACCTAAAAAATTAATAATTTAATATTTAAAAAAATCAATTTTTATCAATTTTGACCCATTCGACTCAAAAATGATTTTTTAAGAGGGTGTTTAGACCAAATCCCAAAAATGATTCTGCGATTGAACCCGCTATTCGATCGAATTCTAAAATCACTGATTTTATGCACATAACGAACTTGGATTCAATACCTGCTAGCCGTCTTGACCGACATTCACATATTATTTATATACTTGCATACGTTCACATGCGCATAATTCTTATTTCTATATCCAAGAGTCAAAGTCTCAAATTTACAATTTTATTTAAAAGCTGCAAACGTTTCTATATCCTACTCTCCGGATCGAATGGTATGACTGATTTGAAAATATAAAAACGATGCTATCTTCAATAATGTGCGTTTTGATTTACATAAACCTTTGGGCCGAAGCAAAAGAGCCGATTATGGTCTTGGATTTTAGATTAAATTTTCGAGCATCTTAGTCTCATTTTCGGGATGGTTGGTAATTCTTTACAATGTTGTGGTAACATTTATTACGTGAGTTAAAACATTTTGTGATGTTATTAGTGTAGGTAGTATGATCGATGTATTAATGTTATTGATATATTTGTTTCATTGATGTACGGGTTTCGAGTACCCCCTTATACTCAAACTAATATATATACATATTTTTTCGTTAAAAAAAGCCAAAGGTAAAGAAAACTTGCCCTCTTATTTTATCTTTAAAAATTAAGAGTAAAACTCATGTGACCCAAATTTATACATAAATTACATCAATGTTAGTATAAAAATTATCCTTTATATATATATAAAAAAAATCACTTTTTAAAAATATAAATTATTTTTTAAATAGTGAGAGTTTTTATCATAATAATAATAATTTTTTATACATAAGCATGATAGCTTTTTATACATAACGGTGATCTTAAAAAACATAGTTAATCATGAACTCGGGTTCACACAAGTTTTTGTCAAGAGTTTAATAGTTTTTTTTTAACTTTCGGTTGTATCAAGCCTAAGGGACCCACTAATCAGGAGGACGAGAACCCACAAATCCTTGAGTGGGGCCCCCTTCAAGCGAACTAAACTTTTGTATGGTAGTCCATCTCAAGAAGTTGATCATACCTTAGGGTTCGAATCGAGACTAGAGAGGAACACCTCCTAAGTCCCGATCCTACAGCACCTAGACCAGCCCTTAGGGGTTGGGATTAATAGTATTACCACATATAGGTCAATGGGATGCTCAAGGCTTGATGTCTGAGTTGGAGGTTGGGTCTTGTATGCATCGGTGCACCATGCACTTTATAATGTATTTTTTAAAGAGTGGGTCTCGTGTATACTCAAGTGCACCGTGCATTCATAGTGCATTTTAGAATTGTCGCGACTTATTATCTTTGAAAAGTGCAATTTATTTATCTTTGAACCGTGCAACTATTTTTTTCATATTAATAGTTGCGGTTCAATATAAATAAGTTGCATTTTTATATTATAAATTTACCCGATTCTAAAATACACTATGAGTGCACGACAATTGCCTTAAATGTATACAAGAACTAGCCGGATTTTAAATTACATAATTTTTCTCGTTGAACATATAACTTGTTTACATTGAAATATACAACTTATTTCACGAACACATATTGCACATTTCAAAGGTAAATAAGTTGTATGAATTAAACAATTTGTATATTTTAATATAAATAAATTATATACTTCAACATAATAAATTGTATATTTAAAAGTTATCTTATAAAGTGCACTAAACACATGACGCCGTAGGGCGGATTCCATTCTCCTCTGTGCTTTTCTCATATTCCAAATATATCTTATTTTTTCTGATCTTTAACATACATGGACCTAGATTATTGTGGGTCATTGAATAATATTTTAATTTATCTTTATCATACATCCACAATATGAAATATGGAATGGAAATAATTTGAAAATAGATAAGATGATATCATTCATGCGCAGGAGACACTCCTATTACTGCACATTGTTTATACCACTCTTCTAATTAGTGCTTCTTGTAAGAAAAACTATGGATTTACAAGAAGAAGAAAAGAAATTGGGCCCAATCTAATTTTTTGGCCCAATCCCACACTCTCCTCCATTCCACCCCACGTTGATTGCTTTAAATCAGTTTTCACGTATTTCTCGTAGCCTAATTTAGTTTAATACTTTTTTTATTTTTATATTTACTTGTATTTAAATTAATTTTTTGAGATAGATAATTTCTAAGGATGTTTCTTTCGATTGCTAATTTGTTGTACAATTGTAATAACAACTTTTGTAATACTATGTGTTTAATTAGGAAATGGCGTATGTAGCTAATTAAGTCAGAGAAAAAAAAGATCACGACAAAGTAATTTGATCTTCGAAAATTTTCGGGGATAATGATAATGTCATAGATTGTTTCCAAAATAACTCGACAAACTCAATTGTATTTATAATTTAATTTGAATGTTATGTACGTAATTAAAGTTTTTGTACCTCAAATTTAAAATCATGGGTTTGCCTTTGTGTAGAAATTTATAGTTTTGATGAAAGTTTTAAAAACACATGTAATAGGACAAAACGAACATATTAGTCGATTGATGATCGGATAGAAAACCGGTGACCATGTTAGACAAACTATATACTTTTAGAGTTAGGTCATATAATGAGGGAACTCAATATATCATAATAGTCTAGTGAAGACAAGAAAACTCAAAGATCACAAGACTACTAAAAAATCAAAACACCTACCTTATGAAGATATCGTGAGTCTCAAGATTGTTTCTAAGTCAATCTTCAAACCGGACTCCAGGATCGGATCGGACTAGCGATGCGATCGATGCTCAAGCGGTGCGAGGTCGGGATACTAAAATAGAGTCAACTTAAGTCGAATTCATGAAGAATATATACCAAGTTGTACAAGTTCGGATCGAAAGAATATGAAGAAAAGGTCGACTAAGTGCCCCATAAGTGTACTTGTAAACCAATATGTGATCGACCGTATATGTACTTTGACCGATAAAACAAGATATGAAGTATCGGCCAAAGCGGGTAGAAAGGACAAAATTTCACGCTTTAGGCGTGTCCATGACTTTGCAAACATCACTTCATACTTGACCTCCTCGTAGTATAGATTGAAATTCGAATTGCTCTCCAACGGCTAATTCAATTTCAACTCTATAAATATGGGTGAACCCTTGAGAGTTCATCTAAAATTATCAAGCATTCAAGCCTTCAAGTCATTTCATGAAAACACTCAAGCAAAACTCAATATTTATTCTTAGTGTTCATCACTTATAACTTAGAAAAGAAATATTCTCTCTCGGCCACTTAGGATGATTCATTATTAGAGATATTTCATAGTTGGAACATAAACCCCCCCCCTAAATACAACATGTTAGAAAGTTTGTTAGCAAGTTTATAAGTTAGTTGTTTCTAGCTTATGTCCCAGGATAGATGTAGATCTCTGTAAAAATATAGTTTGGTTGATCATGGAGATCATTGTAAAGTGTGTCTAACACTTTGAAAACTAAGGTGTTTGATATGTTAGTATTGGTGTCCTAGAGATGGTCTATTGTAAGGACATAATAATACGATGATATTCGGTTTGATTTAATATTATAGTTCACTTAATATTAATGTATGTCAATACACTTGTTTGAATATTATGTTTGATTGTTTGCATTTATTCATACAAGTGTTCACATGAGTCATTGTTGTCATTGAGCTTGTGAGAACTGGATGACTTAAACATGATTCTCAAATAGCCCCGTCGAGGATCATCAAGAATGGGTTATTGATGATGCAATGGAGATTGGTTGTGATCTGATGCATCATACTCTTAGAGAGTGTAGTAAGATCCTACTACTACGAGATACTAGGTATCTCATGATGGATCTTGCAAATACATTAGAGGGTGTTGGTATACCCGTCAGAAACCGTTTGATGTATTTCCACTATATGTGTCTCGAATTATGCCGGTTGAGTGGGAGCGTCGACACTCCTTTGACTTGAAGTGGATCAAAGTCATTTGTCGATGCACGTCAACTTAGACTATGTGGCTAAGTGTGGCATACATGATCAATTAGTGATTAGAGATAATATGATTAAGTTATTTGAATAAACACTTCATCATGTTCAAGACTTAATCGAATATTCGCGAATGAAATGAGGAAATCGTAATAGCCCATATTTCAGTTACAGGTAGTTGCACGTTTCTCGCAACGTGCCCTAGATATTGAGAATGTCTGATTTATTATCTGGGGTTCAATTAAGACAGTTAGTTTGACTAATCGCTCGATATATGAGGGCATATGGGTCACACAACAAGTAGTTTCCTTTTACGGATTATAGTTGGTTGATTGAATGTTAAATTGGATTTAACATTTAATTTATGGAGAATTAATTAATAATAGATTAATTTAGAATTAACTATTATTAATATTTAATTAAATAATTAAATAGGATTCTCAATAGTAATATATGGAATATTATTATAGGATTTAATATATATGGAATCAAATCCGTAGAGATTATATATTCATGGGAATTAAATCTTCTCATCAATGTGGATTTGAAAGGAATATTATCCTCAATGTGGATTTGAAAGGAATACTCATCTTCTCATCATATATGGATCAAAGTCATTGGCGATGCGTCGTCAATTTAGACTATGTGGCTAAGTGTGACATACATGATCAATTAGTGATTATAGATAATATGATTAAGTTATTTGAATAGACACTTCATCATGTTCAAGACTTGATCCGAATATTACGAATGAAAAGGAGAAATCGTAATAGCCCATGTTTTGATTCTGGTTGTTGCCGTTTCTACTTAGCGTTACCCGTATATTGAGAATGTGCGATTTATTGTCTGGGTTCAATTAAAGGCCCGTTAGTTTGACTAATCTCTCGATATATGAGGGCTATGAGTCACACAACAAGTAGTTCCCTTTTACGAATTATAGTTGGTTGATTAAATGTTAAACTGGATTTAACATTTAATTTATGTAGAATTAATTAATAATAGATTAATTTATAATTAATTATTATTAATATTTAATTAAATTAGATTTAATTAAATATGATTTCCAATAATAATATATGGAATATTATTATAGGATTTAATATATATGGAATCACATCCGTAATTATATATACATGGGAATTAAATCAGTAGAGATTTTATATATGGGAAATAAATCTAGAAGATTTATTTAAATAAAGATTATGGATTTTATTTCCCAATCAGGCTAGCTTAAGATTTAAGCTTGGTCTCCCTTATATATATATGAGCTCTTGGGAATTCACGAAAAACGTTAATTCATTATTCTCTCCATAAGATCTAGAGTTAGAATTTTTCCTAAAAAATTAATCTCGGGATTCAACGCAGCAAATCCGCAAGTCCGTGATTGGGATTACGTGGATACCATAGTAGAAAATATCGTCGATTTATTTGTAAGGTTTCTCTTTATGTTTATACGTATTCAATTATGCAATTACGTGTTCGTTGTTGGTGAACTGTTTATTTCCTCTGCGCATGTATTACGTGTTTACGTACCTCTAAATTCCAACATGATAGTGTGTGCCCTGCTGATATGGAAGAGTGGATGTAGGAGCAGTTCTCCGAACCACTATAAAAATCTTTGTGTTGTTTACTGCTTTTCATACATGTCATACTTATCTGCATACAAAACAACATGCATAACTTGAGAGATTGGATTAGACATCTAGTCTCTTGATCGGAATCGGTCGACCGTTTTGTTCTTGATTTATGCCAAAACTTAAGTTGTTTGAAAAGGATTTTCCCACGGGTTAAAACTAACTTCCACACATCTGCCAGACTGATAAGCTTCAAAGTTGTCAGTAGATTGGATATCAGATCAGACAGATCACACTATGCACTCTACAACATTTATCTATTATTACACTCTATACACAAAAAAAATTGAAAGTCTATTCACCCCTCCCCTCTAAACTTTCCACCACGAAATGCGTTCGGAACCTACACACTACAAAAAGAGTATTAAAGACGGGAGAGAGAGAGAGGCTGTTATTTGGGAGTAGAGTTGGCCCTGGGGACGGCGACGCCTGTGCCGCCACACAGGGCTTCCATATTCGGAAGAGGGCCCTATTTTTATTTTTTATTATTATTTATATATAAACAAACACACACACACTTATATATATATATATATATATATTATATATATATATATATTAGATCTGATATGGAGCCTACTAGTGGGCTATTCCTAAACTAAACCCTAATCTATGAACCGTAAACCCTAAACCATCAACTATTCGGTAAAGGTGAACCATGAACCGCTTTTTGTTTTGGATCAAGTCAAGTTGGACCAAGGACGGAAAATCTATTAAAATCTATTAATTCATATATAATATATATATATATATATATATATATATATATATATATATATATATATATATATATACACACGTATATGTTGCCATTTTTGGTAGCAGAGGTTGTTTTAAAGTTCGACTTTGGATCTTAAGATTGAGGAGGTCGTGTGTTTGATCCTCAAAAATATTAATTTTTGTCCATATGAAGCATTCTCCTTTAAATATCTAATTCCTTTTTCTTTATTTTCTATAAATTTTCCCTTTCTCCCCTGTTTTTAATCTTTCTAATAATTCTTTCCATCACACTTCTTCCTTTGATCTCTAATTCTTTATTTTTTTTTTTTTATTTTTTTTTACTTTTAATCTTTCTCACTCCTTCTTAAATTTTTTATAAATTTTAATATCTAATTATATAGGTGCTTTTAAGAAAAAAATCTACAAAATCTATCTAATTGTATAAATTGTTTTTTTTCTTTATTAAAATATAGAAATATATATTTTATTTTTTTAATTTGATGAGTTTGAAAATATTTATACTATATTATACCACATTTATACAACAAGGCCTAAACCAAGACCAAGACTTTGGTAAATACTAACTACATAGAAGTCGGCACGTCTAACGACGTTGCCAAAACCACCCAAAGAATAGCTCACCTATTCGGGCGACCATCGATAAAAATAGTTTGGACAACCACCAATCTGTTCGCCTCGGAGTTTACATGATCCGGGGCAAGCCTCGAATAATCTGGCGATTAGCCCATCGCCCATTGGGCAATGAACAACATAACAAAGCTCGCCTTACAGTAACTTGCTGTAGAGATCTTTCTCAAAAGGCAAGCAATCTTCATGTCATAAACAAGTAGCAGATTAGGGAAAGCAAATCTTGATTTACTGTAGGAAATCACAATGTCAGGTGTCACGACAAGTGTGGGTCAGATCTCTGGTCTAGGACTGAAACAAAGTAACATAGCTTAAGAAAGTGCAATATCATTTAATGTAAGCACGAGTTATTGCTGAAATTAGGGTGAAACCGACGAAGTGGAATAACTCAAGCGGTTAGAGCACCACTACCCATAAATATGGGTTTGAATTTTAGTGCCACCATTTAGATAAAAAAAAAATAAATTAGGGCAAAGCTCCAAACACTTGTATGTATAAATAGAATAAAGGATCCAAATTATTAATGAGGAAAAATACCTAAAGCACTTATTTTTCTTGCATTTATCATTAAGAACATTTCTTTTGTTCTTCATTTATTAATCCAATCACGCATTTATTATGATTCATTTCCACTTATTACTTGTTTGTTAGTCAATCCACTTAACCACACCATATAAATCACCCATTAAGATTTTACTACCGATAACTGGCGGTAGAAGAAGGGTCTTTTGAAATATAATTTTCGAAAGATTCCTTCCAAGAACATTCAATATTCAAAAATCATTTTCTCAAAGGTTTTCCTTCAAATCTTCAAACACAACCCTGAAATTTTCTGAAAAATTACTCAACAATCGGAAAATTCCAACAAAAAGAAAGGCAACCTCCAAGAATAGAACCCCAAAGAACTTGCAGGAGATCAAAATATCGAAGGACATCTAGAAGGCCATAGTGTTCCTACCTCGGTGCTAGCACGAGCTTGGCGGCGAATATAGTAATCCTCATCCCAAGAAAGGACGGGCAACAAGGGAAGAAGGTAGGTGAAGGACAAAATCGCTTTGTAAGCTAACATGGAGATTCACACCAAACTCCTCATTCAAGGGAGTATCGGCGGCACCCAAGGACTCCATCATCGACCGATTAGGCCGGGCACTTTTCGATTCTTGGTATTTGTTACCCAATTTAGATTCAAGTGGATTAAATGTGGTGATGGATCACATATAACAATAATGGATCAATTTGACATAAGAACGAAAATTCTAACTCCTCAATCCAATGATTAAACCTTTAATGAAATTAAATATTAGAAAGCAATTAAATGCAAAGGGAATTGTTGAGTTTGTTGGGTTCAATCTTAAGGTTGGGGTGGGGGAGCGTAAAATTGCTTGGGTCAAAAGGATTCGGTTATTATGTCGGAAGTAAGTCTAGGGGGTGGTTTGGGAGTGAGGGATATTAAGGCTTTCAATTTAGCCTTATTGTGTAAGTGCTTGTAGAGGTGGGGTGTCGAGGGGGGGCGTCACTATGGATTTGTCATAGAGTTTAGATACGAGTCTCTTAAGTGGGTGTCAGATGTGAGTTCTGTCATAAAGAATTGGTCTTTATGGTGGAAATATTTATTTGCGTTGTGGTGTTGCCCGATTGGGTGTCTATTTCGAGATAATCTAAGGTTCTCTTTAGGGTCTGGAAGTGGTGTGAGTTTTTAGGTCGACCCATGCGTAGAGAGTCGGTCTTGGGTTGCTCGATAGGTTTACGACACGTGGTTTCCCATACTAACCTCTCAAGTATAAGAGGATCATTTAGGTCTTGGGTTAAATGTCGATCAACGGGACTAGGTGGTGGAATATATCCCAATAAGCTATATGTCGTCGGCGTAATTATAGTGTGGAACATGGTGAAAACTTAAAAATAAACAATTATCAACTAAGCAAGACAATTAACAAAACTATAAACTAGAGAGCAAATAAAAAGTAAAAACAACTAAATGACAATGTTTTGTGTTTTGAGTGTGAGAAGTGTTCGTGTTTGATCCCGGATGATGTTAGATTAACGATTGCCTAGGCGGTTGTCTCTCACGCCTTGTTACTCCCTAAGAACGATCACTCTTCATTAACCATCCCGTGCTTTGGTAAGCCTAGGTTCCGTTTTCATTAAACTCCTAAGATCGGGATGTGAGTTTGCTTTTTCTCACCCGGAAATAATTGCAAAAAGAAGTCCTCCTAACTAACTAACTATTCCCTACCCTTGTGTTTCCACTTGTAGCATAGAGATCACTCTCATAAATATCTTCATCTTTAACACTAGTTATTAGCTAGTGAATCAATGTGAACTTTGGGGATTCTAACGGTCCTACCCAACTCTCGTTGCAATGGGATGTGAATTGACTCAAATTGACAAAAATCAAACCAATACCTATCCGTCTACCAACATTTACCCAACTCTGGTTGTGATAAAATGAACAACCGAACAAGCTAATAGCCAAACCCACCTAAATTGAACACTAAACAACCCCAAAATTCAAAAGACAACCATCAATAAAGACAATCAACCGTAAACAAGCAATTAATCAATCATTAACACAATTCACAACACTCAAACACTAAGAGCCTTAGTCCATGGTGCACAAGGCAAAACTCATGGCTAAACAACAAGAATTCAAAGAACACATGCCAAAATTAACAAGAAAATTGCAATAAAAAGAAATAATCACCTCTTGGGTGAAATTGTATCACAAAAGCATAATAAAACTAACAAATCCTTCTTGAATCTTGTCTTAGCTCTTGAAATCCAAAGAAATCTACACTAGAAAGCAATAAATTTATCTAATGGAGTGTTGTGTGTGGAGGAGGAGAAACCCTTAAACCCTATCTAAAACCCCTTTTCTCTAAAAATCCTCCAAACTTCCTACTCTCCTCTTGGAATTCTGCTACTGACCCTTTGTTAAAAAAAAATGCTCTGGTCTTCTCAAAAATCGAGGACTTTCTATCAAAAATCAGCGCTTCTTTTTCCTTGAGCAAAATGCGACTTTCACATTCACTATGGGGTCCACGGCAATGCTAATTGCTAAACAGCAGCTCCTCTCTTTTCCAAATTAATCTGCGCTGAAATGGTATGGTCAAATATGGTGGCTTAGTTGATTAAATGAGGTGGTGTGCTGCTGGGAATGCCTTCAAATTGATCTCCAAATGGACCTACAATCTTTGGGCCTTCATTTCTTGAATTAAATGCTAATGGGCCAGCTGATCTTTGTTTTTTCGAATTGGGCCGGCTGAGAATTATTTTCCTGCCACGCACCATTTTTGTTTCGTTCATAACTCGAGCTTTCGAATTCCGATTGAGTTGATTTTTTTGTTGTTGTGATCGTCTTTTCGAGGAGCTTCACGTGGTCCAATCCACTTCTCAAATCTATTTCTAGATCAAAGTTGTTTTTTTAATCAATTCCAGCTCGTTTTTCACCTGTTTCCTACAAAACAAGTGAACACACAACCTTTCTCCACATTAAGGCCCAATTAAGTGAAATTAGTGCAATACAAGCATGGATTCCTATCAAATTGAGCACTAAAATCACATAAATACAAGCAATTACGACACCTAATCAACCCCCCAAACTTAAAGTGTTGTTCGTCCCCGAGCAACGAAAGAAAATAGAACAAGGGGGCGGAATTGTGAAGTATATGCAATGTACGTATGGACACCAAGACTTATGCAATGGACTTCAAGGATCATATCAAATGAATAAGGAATCACAAGTAAACTCTCATAAGATAATCAAACATGTAATGATCAAGATAAGACAAGTTCAAGTGCACTATCCTCACTCTCTTATGGAAGTAATTCACACAAAGCTCACTTTTCAAGGGTAGTGTTTACACTCTTTTAATCAATCCACTCCATGCAACATCCATAGGCTTGCCCCTCATCTCAATTTTCCTCCAACTCTTTTGGTAGGTAATCAAATCAAGGAGGTCTTTCACAAGGTGGTAATGTAGGCTCATTGGACAAAGGTGAGGTAAAATTTGGGACAAAATGACTCAATTCCTTGTAGAGAAACAAGTGTTGGTAAATCACTCGAGAATTTTATAACTCAAACTCACACCCATTTATCTTTCTTTTCTCATTTCAAGTACCCAATTCACCTTCCCTTTCTTTTCTTTTCTTTTAGAGTCATTTTTCTTTTTCAAATTCCTTTGAAACCTTGCTTTCTTCATTCTTTGTCCACATTAAGGCCCAATTAAGTGAAATTGGTGCAATACAAGCATGGATTCCTATTAAATTGAGCACTAAAATCACTTAAATACAAGCAATTACGACACCTAATCAGTTTCCGTCGTTGTATGAGTTGTCTTTGCAGAGGGAGGAGGTGGTCAGTAGGGTGTGGGATGTAGGTTGCGAGTCATGGATGTTTAAGTGGTCTAGAAAGTTTAACGCTAATGAATTTTTGGAATATGTGGATCTTTGGCAAATGACTTTCAGGTACAAAGTAAAGGTGAATGTGGATCTTTGTCGATTTGGCCTTCTGATTATAATGATTACGACGAAGTGTTGTCTCATATCAAGCAAACTGGTACCCTAAGGGAATACTAGAAGGAGTTCGAGCAGATTGCAAGCAGGGTTCGTGATTGGCCGGAGAAGGCACTCGTTGGGGCTTTCATCGGTAGGCTGGAAACATAATTAGCCACGGAAATTAGAGTCTACCGACCCAAAACATACCGGGACGCTGTCGAGATGGCGAGGCTAAGAGAAGATCATCTTCAAGCATCGAAGAAGGGAAAGGGACCAGAAGTGCGTCAATTTGGACCATCAGTGAACTTGAGTAAAGGAGCTAATTCGGAAGGAAACTCGGGAGGCAATTCAGAAGGCAACGTGGGCCAAGCCCACCTGGGGTTAAACGTTTATTTTGGGACGAGATGCAAAGGATGTTGGGATACGTTATGCCAGGATCTATTTGGGATGAATTTAAAACATAAATTTAAATGACCGATTATTACTAACATGAATTAATCCTATATTAATTCACATAATAATCATACCAACAACATCATGCAAATAATAATCACGTAAAAGTCCAAGCATGTGGAATTTTTAGGAGTTTACGTAAACTTACCCTTTGGAGTGACAGTTTCTGAGACAGACAGGATCAAGTATCTGGCTACCAACCGAAAGTCCTTCTCAAGTATTCCCTAGCCCTCGTTCAATAACCATGGTGGGAGGTTCTCCGATGAACAATTATAAACAAAGGAAAATAAATATTTTGTTGCACCAGCTTTGTGGATTTCTAATTTTTCCAAGACTGGAATTGTGTTGGGGATGAAAAATTCATCCCCTATTTATAAGAAGCATAGGGGCGAAAATTTGTGCCCTAAAAAGGGATATGGAAAATTTCTTTGTATCTTCCCAAGATACAATCTTGAATATATCTCATATATTCTATTTTCCATATAAATCACAAAATATCTTTTCTTCCCTTTCTTATAAAATTTTCGAAAAAAACAAGAAAAAAGAATCAAGATTTGATTTCTTGAATTTATGGGATAATCTTGTATTCCAGGAATACTTATCTCTTTCCATAAAATATTTTCAAAAAAATCAAGAAAATCTTTCCTCTTCTTTTTCCATAATTTTCGAAAATAATTAGGAAAAATATGACAATAATATTTTCTTCTCATTTTCATTTAATGGACTTTAATTGGGCTACTTGATGGGCCTTTAGGAGAATTAAGATGAACATCCCAATGGACTCTAAATTCCAATATTGAGCCACGATATTATTGACCCATTAATATTAATTAATTTCACTATATAATTAATATTGACTATTCATCTTAACCCGTATGATGGTTGTTGGAATATAGAGGCACGTAAGATACGTAATGACATGCGCAACGGAATTTAAAGTTCACCAACAACGAACAATTAATTGCATACAGATTACAATAATCATAACGAGAAATCTTACAGTAACTCGAGAGCAGATTTCTCTACTATGGTATCCACGTAATCCCCAATCAAGGATTTACACGGATTTGCCAGCGTTGAATCTCGAGATGAATTTGCTAGGAAAATCCAAACTCTAGATTTTATGGAGAAAATATAAAGTGATACCGTTTGTGAATCTCAATAGCTTGTATATATAGGGAGACTTAGCTTATTTCCCAAGCTAGCCTAATTAGGGAAATAAAATACTTAATCTTAAATTAAATTAATTCCTTTTTAATTTAATTCCCTAAATATAAATCTCTCTTTATTTAATGTCTTATATGAAAATCTCTACGATTTATTTCCATATACAAGAAATCCTACAATTATATTCTAAATATAATTATTGGGAATTCTTATTTAATTAAATATTAATAATAATTAATTCCAAATTAATCTATTATTAATTACTTCTCCATAAATTAAATATTAAATTCAATTTAACATTTAATCAACCAACTATAATCCGTAAAAGGAACTACTTGTTGTGTGACCCATAGGCCCTCATATCTTAGAAGCGATTAGTCAAACTAATGGTCTTAATTGAACCCTAGTCAATAAATCAGACATTCTCAATATATGAGGTGTTAGTGTTAGTGTCCTAGAGACAATTCATTGTAAGGACATAATACTCAGATAATATTCAGTATTTGTTTAATGTTAATGTTTGTTTAATATTAAATGTATGACGTTACACTCATTAGAATATTATGTTTGATTGTTTGCATTTATTCTTATATGTGTTCCCATGAATAACTGCGATCATTGAGTGTGTGAGAACTCAGATGACTTAAGCTTGATTCTCAAATAGCCCCAATCGAGGATCATCAAGAATGGGATATTGATGATGCAATGGAGATTGGTGTGCGATCTGCATCATACTCTTAGAGAGTGTAGTAAGATCTCACTTACTACGAGATACTAGGTATCTCATGATGGATGCACAAATACCTTAGAGGGTATTGGTATACCCATCCGAGAAATCGTTTGATGTAGTTCCACTATATGTATCTCTGGTGTCTCGGTTGAGTGGGAGTTATCACGATACTCCTTTGACTTGAGGTCAATACACACGACATGTGTGGAGTGATGAACTTTGACCATGACCGACGCTTGCACCCGCCTCTATGGGTAGATATGACTTGGATTGGGTTCATCCTGCACGGTGTGTGCGTGGTAGTTGAGCCAAGAAAAAGGATTCATTCCTCAAAGTGGATTTAGAGAGAATACTCATCTTCTCATCATAATTGGATCTAAGTCATTGGCCAATGCACGTCAACTTAGACTTTGTGACTAAGTGTGACACTAATGATCAATTAGTTATTAGAGATAAATTGATTTAGTTATTTGAATAGACACTTCATCATGTATAAGACTAAATCGAGTATTCATGAATGAAAGGAGGAAATCGCAATTGCCCACATTTCTATTACAGGTAGTTGCACTTTTCTCGCAACGTACATCATATATTGAGAATGTCTGATTTATTGTCTAGGGCTCAATTAAGACCGTTAGTTTGACTAATCGCTCGATATATGAGGGCCTATGGGTCACACAACAAGTAGTCCCCTTTACAGATTAAAGTTGGTTGATTAAATGTTAAATTTGATTTAATATTTAATTTATGGAGAATTAATTAATAATAAATTAATTTGGAATTTATTATTATTAATGTTTAATTAAATTGGATTTAATTAAATAAGAATTCTCAACAATAATATATGGAATATTATTGTAGGATTTAATTATATGAGGAAATAAATCGTAGAGATTTTCCACGTATGGAAATTAAATTCGTAGAGATTTATATGGAGAAATAAATTCTAGGATTTATACAAATAAGGATTAGGGATATTATTTCCTAATTAGGCTAGCTTAAGATTTAAGCCCAGTCTCTCCTATAAATATGAGCTCTTGGGATTCCTAATTATAAGTTGTTCTAATTTCTCCATAAAATCTAGAGTTAGAATTTTCCTAGCAAATTCATCCCGAGATTCAACGCTGGTGAATCTGCGCGAATTTGTAAACGGGGATTACGTGGATACCGTAGTTGAGAAATATGCTCTTGAGTTGCTGTAAGATTTCTTGTTATTGTTTTTCGTGTTCATACTTGCAATTATATGTTCGTTGTTGGTTAACTGTTTAATTTTGCTGCACATGTTTTATGTGTTTACGTGCCTCTAAATACCAACAGTGGTATCAGAGCTTCAGGCTCTTTGTTATAATTGCTTTTTGGTTTTAAAATTAATTTTTTTTTTAAACCATGGGGCACGGTTCTTGATTAGGGGTCGCCATTGCTTGTATTTATGTGATTTTGAGCTTAATGTTATAGCATTTCATGATTTTATTGCACTAATTTCACTTAATTGTGCCTAAATGTGGAGAAAGGGCATGTTGGGTTCATTGTGTAGGAAATAAGTGGAAATAAGCTAGAATTCATTAAATAAATTGCTCTGATCTAGAAGGATGTAGGAGAATAGAGTTAAACCATGTGAAAGATCTTGAAATTAGGTTACATAGCATAAAAAGAATCAAGTCGATCGGAGTTAAGAGCTCAAGTTATGAAGAAAAACGACGATAGAAAGATACACTGCGGCAGCTTGCTCGACCTTCTTTGCTCGAGTCGAGCAACCTTGCTCGACCTCCCTTTGGTCAAGCAAGGGAGGTGATTTCTGAAATTTTGAGTTGCTCGACCCAATTTCGGTCGAGCAACGCTGCTCGAGTCAAGCAGCCCGAAGAAAAGAAAACGTGTGCACGCTTTCACCTCTGCTCGAGTCGAGCAAGCCAAAAATATCTGAGGCCCCATTTCTGACCTAGGGACACGTGCCAGAGGAATCAAATGCATATAAAAGGCCATGAGTTCATTTTTGCAACATATAACAGCAATAGGGAGTGTAGGGGAAGATAGCAAGTGATACTTTTGAGAGCTGCAACTAATACTTTTTCCTGTTTTTCAATTTTGCTTTCATAGATAGCTTAGATAGTTATAGAATAGCATAGATATAATGTTTATTTCAGTTTTGAGCAAGAAACCAAGGAGTATTGATGGAATTTGTATGGATTGGTGCTTGAATCTTAAGAGTAAGGTGTTTATTTGTTTCTACTTGTTGTTTATTGCTTATTTTCATATGGGTTTCTTGTTTATTTGCATATGTAGGTCCCGAACGGGTTAGTGAGGCCAGAAGTCTAGAGGGGAGGGGTGAATAGACTTAAAAACTTTTGTCTTGAATCGGTGTGAGGGCGATTAATTGATCAGTCTTGAGTGAATCGATTTGGGCTGATAACCAACTTACTAATCGCCTGAAGGAAGATCAGTTCGGTAACTATCAGTTTAACTGATGTGTGCTTTGGAACCTTAAGTTTTACCCGTGTGAAAAACCAGTTTTGATAAATCAGATTCCAAAGTTAATCTTTTAATCAGTTGGATTTGAAGTGTCAAGTTTGATCGGATCGAAAGCTTGGTGCTAACGATCTCAATTTGGAATATGTATCTTGCTTTAAAGGTTGTGTGCGATTGTGTAATGTCGGTTAATCAAAGCTATAAAGGCACACAAGATTTATAGTGGTTCGGACAAACCCGTCCTACGTCCACTCTTCCCTATCACAAGGGGCACCTACTTAACCAACTGGACTTTGTTTTATGTGTAAGTCCAACACAGTACACCAACTAGATGTTTAAAGAGTTCACACTCAACCGATCCCGAGATCGAGAACTAGAAACCCTGATGCGAAATCTTGCTAAACAACTTAACCTAACTTGGGGTTTGGGTAAGATTGTTTTGGTTCCAACTATGAAATCTTTTCTTCACATAAAAGCGACCTAACGACTAGATGAAAAGATTTCTATGCTAAGAACTTATGGGATGAACACTTGATACAAATAATCTTCTTGATCGTGTTCTTTGTGCGGAAATCTGATATTAGCTTGAGCTTCTTGATTGTTCAACATTTTCGTTGTATTTCCGTTGTTTCACTCTAAAGTGTAATCCCATATATATAGACCTTGAAATCAAAAGAGCCGTTGGAGAGCAATTTGAATTTCGGGCTATATTTGGTAGACTTGCGCTTGATGTGACGAGCCGGAGGCAGCATGGCATGGCGCGTGAATTTGTACTTTGTAGCCGTTCTGAAGAGGTAAAATCAAATCCACTTGATTCTTAGGCTCCGATCATCGTGTCTTGTTCTTATTGGATAGCAAACTCCACTTTTCGGTGTTGTTCTTCCAACTAAAGCTTGACATTCTTCTTGTTCGGATCATCGGCGATGATTAGGTGAAACATCAGTTCACGGTGGTGACTTTGTCGATCCGAATGATCGATCTACTGATAGAGTCTTCACAGTGCGGGTTGACTTAGCTTCAACTAGCGGACTTCGTGATGTAGGTCTTAGGTCTTGATCATCGATCTTCAGTATCCTGAGTTTGATCTTTATGACTTGGTGAGATATCGGACCCGGATCGAGCGATCGATCTTCTTTTCTTGTCTTGCATTAAAGCTGTCGGATGACATCTTGTCCTTTGAGTCTTCAGATCTGACCTATACATATTGAGTTTCCCCCTCAATATGTGACCTATCTATTTCATCAATTGTTCTATACAATCATTATCAACTGGTCTCCTATAGCAGGTAATATAAACATCGATCGGTAATTGAGTCCGATTGGTCCTATTACATGTGTTTTTGGAACTTTCATCAAAACTATAAATTTCCCAACAATTTCCCCCTTTTTGATGAAACCAAAACACTTTGAGAAACCAAAATAGTTGATAAAAAATAGAACAGTTAAGAGCATGTAATCAGAAGACAATGAGACTTTGTCTTAGGATCAGAAAATAAACTTTTCTCATTAATGAATGTTGATTACATGTTACATCAGAAAAGTTTGAAAATAAGAACAGCTGATCCTGAGTAGTCTTCTGATTCTTTACTCTTTAGGCTTGTATCCTTCTGGCATCTCTCTTTGATCTTGAGGTACGTTGAAATCTGATAAAGTTTCCATTTGACATCATTAGTCTGCTGAAGATCAGTTATATGCGTTTTGCTCAGGATGTCAAAATAGAATCTTTGAAATGCCGGTCTGTCGAATGAGCCATCGCCTTCTTCGAGTATTCCAATGATCATACTCTTGGCGAATTATTTTTACATTGATAAGCTTGGCCTCATTTTCCGGATACTTGAAAAATCCCCGGGTATTTATTTTCTAACGGTTGAGGAATTCTTCATCGAGAGATTCTTCTTGTGGAAAAAGATTAAGAACAAAGGCATCGAAGCCATTCACTCCGATCTTATTCCATTCCTCAAATCTCTTAGCATCTTGCAGCCAGTTTTTGGGATGATCTCATCAACTCTTCTTTGGCGGCTTAGGTTACGTACGGATTTTCCCAATTTTTCTTTCTTCACTCTCGTCTGAATTTCTTGTTCGATTTTACGCCTCTGCCATTTTTTTTTTTCTTCTTTCTTCTTGGCATTTTCGGGCTTCTTGACTATCTGTTCTTTGGACATCTTTCGATGGTCGAGTTTGTGATGTCCTTGTGATGTTATGTCGAGATGGTTTCTCAATCATCCCTTCCCCTTTTTGGTTTGATCAAAAAAGTAGTGAGTGGGAGGTGAGAGAACCAAAGTTATTGCGATCGCCTTGTTGAGATCTGCCTTGAATATGCCTTGAGTTTGGCGATTAGATTTTGAATCTTGATATCGGCTTTCGATCTTGGCCAGATTCCATGGCGATGGAGAGTGTTTTAATCGGTTTGTCAAGTTTCTCTTACATCGATTCTA
Source organism: Stenogyne calaminthoides (assembly GCA_037126765.1). Classification (NCBI taxonomy): domain Eukaryota; kingdom Viridiplantae; phylum Streptophyta; class Magnoliopsida; order Lamiales; family Lamiaceae; genus Stenogyne; species Stenogyne calaminthoides. The sequence continues at coordinate 14,369,614 of JBBCBC010000023.1, read as the reverse complement.
GCTTGTCGGTGAGCATTAGAAAAAAACTTGTTGTTTATCCACCTAAGTCGGTTTGGTATCAACGGTCTTTATCGGATCGGTATTGCGATGAGACCTGATTTGGGAGAAGCGATCTTTGATTTCCCAATCTGGGAAATAGCCAATTCCCTTTGATCTTTTATTTCTTTGATGGCAATCGCCTTTGATCGACTATCGATCCCTCAACTTCTTCTTTCGGGAGATCTTTGAGACAAGATTTGATCTCTGAAGTTGATCAATAGTGGCGTGTGATGTTAGAATGTTGAGTGTCACTTGATCTCGATTCGATTGTTTGTGCCTCCGGTGGTTGGTCATGAACCTGCACACAGACCAGCTCCACTATCATCGGCGGCTCACCTGCATCCTTCATGATGGCATACCTTCCAGGAGCTTTGTCGGCGATCTCGATTTCTCTGTTCCGGCAACCCCCAAACTTCTGTGGATCGAGCTTTGTGATTTAGCGATTATCGGCTTCAATTGGTGATCCCACTTTAGCAGATTTCCTCATGTCGAAATCGAAGTCCGCAAACTCATCCTCACCGCCCATCTGTTCAATAATTATTATAAAATCCGAGAAGCTTTTTAATCGAAGATCTCTCGGTGAGGATCTCCAAAACTTCCTCTCTTATGGCGGGGTTAGGCGACCGATTCGGATCTGACTCATCAATTTCTCTTTAGATTAGCATTCGATCAATTTCCCGGTTATGATCTTTGTTGATCTGGACTCGAGAATTGTCGGTCGAATTGATTTGATGAGATGTGGAAGGTTACGTTGTGCTTGAGTCGGCGGAAGATGGCTGATCGGTTCGACCTGCGGATATTCTGCATTTGTGGAAGCAAGTGCTTACGGTTCCTATGAGTAAGCTTTCTGATTCGCGAATGATCTGATTTCGGAGTTATTTGGCGGGTGGAAGAATAGGAGAGTCATGCTTTCGTGACCATTAGTCCGAGTGGTGAATCACCTTCGAGGTTGAGAGAAGAGATCAATCGGCTTGTGCTTCTTCCTCGAGAATGATCTGGCGACTCTCGGTTTGAGAAGCCTGCCCGTCTGATTTTTCACCTGATTTTGTTGTTGCAACAGACTATTCTGGGGTTCCTTCTTCATCTGACTCATCTTCTAGCATCAGAGTCATGGAGGCTTGCTTTTGCCTTCTTGGCCTCTTCTCCAGGCCTTCACCGGTTTTCTTTTTTTTTTTTCTTAGGGGCGGGGCATTCACCCATGTAGATGAAGTTGTCTTCTTTTTTTTTCCTTTCTTTGACTTTGGGGGGTTGGCGTATCATCGTCTGGTGGCCCAAAAATGGTGAAGTGGTGTGAGAAAAGCCTTATAGGACTTGATCCATTCTGTTCCCATTTGGCCTTTGGCATTTTATCTTGTGGGATAAGCGCAACCTTGTTGAGATTAGCGATCTTTTTTAACCGAAAATACTGCCTCCACTCATCAACTCCAAATTTCTCATGTTCTTGTAGCAGAATGGCCTTTAGAAACCCATGCCAATTGATGTTCTTGGCTCCATCAATTATTGCAGCCATGCTGTACAGTTTGACGGATGTAATAACATCTGGGCTGAATGCAATACCCATAATTGTTTTTGACAATATGTCAAACAACAATCGGTATTTCCTCTTGAGCATTGGCCTGACAAAACCTGACGTATGATGTTTGTCAGCTTCTCTGAAGAGCTCTTTTCTGATCAGCTCATCTTCGTTCTCCCTGTAATGAGCAGGCGAGATCCGTCCTTTGGGTAGGCTGAACAGACGTGTTATATCCTCATTCGACAGTCTGATTTCTTCTCCGGTGACTGTCGAAAGTAGTTCTTCTCCTGGAGCATCCGTATCCACTCTTAAATTCCTTAGGAATTCTAGTGCTTCATCTTGCATCCTTTGGATTGCGTTGGAGCGGTAAAAATTTCTCAAGGCACTTCTTTTTGAAGAATTTTGCTCGACCTCCATGGATTCCGGATCCTGAGTGATATTGAACTGTACGAACTTATCATCCACAATCTTTGTTGCCAGTTCCGCATAGTTGCACATTATCTTACCCATACCGTGAGTGATCATCTACAGATAAGATAGATTCGGTTAAAAATTGTGCATTAATACAAAGAATATCACCTGGCGGAAACTAAGAAACAATAAAGCATAACCACAGGATAAAAACATTTAAGATCAATGGATTTAAAAAAAAAACAAATAAACATAAATTACCGGTTACATTTTTCGGAAAGATGATTTTGAAACTTAGGAAAACACTTTGAATCGAGAGACGTATCTGGAGTTTTCGGAGAATAAATCGCAAGTTTGTGAAATGGAAAACTCGGTATGTTTTTGATGAACTTTATAAAGACGAGGAGGAAGAAGAAGACACGATTTTGAAGATCAATCGTTTGAAAAGATTGAACGCTCCAGTTAAGCGGTTTTGATCGTATGGTCGGGAAAAACACGTCTTTAAAAACCTTTTGGATTTAAAAGCACATTTAGTAGCGGTTAATACATGTTTCCCCGTCCGCATTAAATGATTTGCGAGGAAATACGTCACAAGGATAATGGAGTGCAATAAAGGCAAATAATATCGAGATAAGATCCGATAAATAAGCAAAGAACAAGAGAAAAAAAAGGCGTGTCTGGTTGGTGATATTGTGTCGATCAATACCACTTGTCCATGTTGATTTCACTTGTTGATCTTAGTATTACTGCTAAGCCTTAAAATTTCCCAACCCATTCTTTTTAGCTGATCTTCTTCACTTGCATCGATCTGTTGAAGTTCCAAGCTCAACCGATCTTCCTTGAATCGTCGATTTCCTTGATCCTCCTTGATCGGTTGAAGTTCCCCCCTTCAACCGATATTTACATTTTTCCATAGGCGATGTATCGATTTGTTGGAGTTTCAAGCTCGGTGATCTTCCTCATCGATCGACCGTATGTATCGATTTTTTGGTTGACCTAATCGATTCTTCTCAATCAATCAATTCTTGGAATAAGTGTTACCGCCAAAACTTAGTCTAGAATAGTAGTCTCTATTCCCTAAGTTGGCGCGATTTGACATCGTAATTATCGTGCGAATCTTTTCGATATGTCAATCCGTAGTAAATTTATCCAATTATCGATCGCGTGATTCCTACATTGTCCTTTTTTAGTCTTGATTTCTCTAAAAGGTTTTGAGAACTTGAATTTGCATTTGCACCCTTGCTTGGCCTCTATAAATTGGACCAATTGTTTTACACAACATAACCCAATCACCATACTTATCTTCTTTGTAGAATCATGTATCCTGGTGAACCCTTATTTCCGGTGAAACTTCCGGCAAACACCTTTACCCCTTTTTCAATGATTTCAGCTTCTCAAATCAACCCTGTGCGTCCCTTATCACTGTTTTTGTTATCATCAAAGATTTCACATACGATTGTTGCAAAGCTTCTCTACCACCATGGCGGCGGGCCTGCTGTTGCAACTGAGAAGACACTTCTCCTAACCGTATGCACCTTGTGTGTCTATCGTTATGACGTAACTACCATCAACAGACTTAGTCTGAAAATGAACGTGAGTTTGATATGCGATCTTGATCAGCCAACAACTGATCTTCGTATATTAACTCACCATTTAACAGCTGGAGAGCCCACTGACTCTTTCTTAGGGCTCCTGGCTTAAAAATCCTATCAAGGCATTGTCGCTCCATTTTTTTTATCTTGACCTCTTCTGGCGGCTTTAGGATTTCTTTTTAAAGCCTCTCACCCTTGTTAAGTGGGGGAAAATGAGAGCATCAGATTTAAAATCTCTCTCTCCCCTGCTCTACTTGGGTTAGGATGAGGGTTTAGGGTTATAGGTTTAGGGTTTTTGGTTATGACTTATGTACTGACCTCCGGGTCCTTTGTACTTATATCTTGTAATGTAATCTGACCTTCGGGTCTTTATCAATGAAAAGTTCTATTATTCCATTGTTGTGTAAAATTCCTGTATCCTTATGCGATTTTAAGCTTTAATCTTGTGAATACCACTTGTGAATCTTGCTTGTTGAATATCAGCTTAATCGACTTACAAAGATGTAAAATAACCCAACTGATTTAATCAGATATTCCTTTAAAATTGTGCGTTTCCTTTAATCGATAAACCTAAATCGATAACTTGTAAAAAGCGATCGATTCCTTTGAATCTTGTTGAATTTCATCTTAATCGACTTACAAAGTATAATCGAACAGTTTAATCGATAATCCTTTAAGCGATCGATTCATTTAATCGATAAACTTTAAATCGATCGGTATCTTCTCATATCGGTTCCTTGGTGATCTTACGATCGATTGAGATACCAAACTCAAGCGATTCCTTTCAACTGGTTAGTCTCTTAACCACCGGTTTACTGAAGAACAATCCATCAAACATTTTAGGTGCATTTTCTCCAAGATCCGAAGCCCTAGCTTCATTGCATAATTCTCTGAATCGATCTCGGCTAGTGGCTTGGTTAGAATATCGACTTTACGTATATCGGTATGAATCTTTTCCATTCGATATTCTTCTTTTCAACATGATCTCTTATAAAATGGTGTCGACATCCACATGCTTGCATCTTGTATGTAGAAACGAGGATTACGAGTGATTGCAATAACACTATTATTTTATCACGAAAAAATAGGTACATTCTTAGCTTCAATGTTATAATCCTCGATTCTTGACTAAGCGGGAAGCGGTTTAGGAACAACGACTTCTGCGACCATATATTACCTTGATAGTAGATGTCGCTCGATGTATACCTTCTTTGAAAACCACGAGATCGGTTTACTTCCTAAGAATGACAAGTTCACGAGGTGGATTTTTCATCGATCTTGCAACCTCCATAATCGAATCGAGAATACCCACTAAGCTCTAGATTATCATCGATGGGTAAAATAAACCAAGGTTTATTGTCCCTTCCGAATACTTAAGAATCCGCTTAGGCGCTTCTAGGTGACTTATCATTGGATTTGCACGAAATCGCACATACACCTCTTCGAAAGGTTATATCTCGGTTCTGTTGGCGGTCGGGTATAGTAGAGATCCAATGAGAGCCCTATATTCCTTCGATTTGTTTTAGACCATCCTCATCTGGATCCATCTTGAATCCGGTCATCATAGGAATTTTGGCTTCCTTACAATTTTGAACTCCAAACTTAGCCAATAAATTCCTAGTGTACTTTTCCTTGGCGATGAATATCCCTTACGTACTTTGCTTTACTTGAAGACCCGAGTAATTCATCGACCCATCATGGACATCTCGAACTTCCCTTGCATTAGTTTTTGAATCTTTCACATAGACTTTTGTTGGGAGATCCGAAGATGATGTAGTCCACGTAAATCTGAACCATCAGAATATCTTCTCCATCTTCTATTCTTGAATAAGGTTACGTCCCATTTCCCTTTAGTGAACCCACTTTTGATCAAGAAGCGAGAGAGTGTATCATACCAAGCTCGAGGAGCTTGTTTTGAACCATAGAGAGCTTTTCTTATCACGGTACACTTGGTTGCCCTTTTTCAAAGCACGGAGGTTGTTAGACATAAACTTCCTCTGCTAGTACCCGTTTAAGAAAAAGCACTCTTTACGTCCATCGATACACGATGAACCCTCTGTGGGAAGCATATGCCGAAAAAACGGCCGAATGGCTTCTAGACTAAACGGCGGCGGCCAGTGCAAAGGTCTCATCATAATCAATTCCTTCGATTGTGAATACCCCTTAGCTACAAGTCTTGCCTTATTTACGGTGATAACGTTTTTTCTCATCTCTCTTGTTCTTGAATACCCACCGTGCCAATTACGTCTTGATGATTTGGTGCATCTACCGGTTCCCAAACTTGATTTCTCTCGAACTGTTCAAGCTCCTCTGCATTGCTAGAATCCGACTTCGTCTTGTAGAAACTTCCTCTATAGTTGTTGGTTCCTTCATAGGCGGATAACACAATACATGGCACTTTCACCAATCGATGTCTAGTTTTAACTTTATCGGATGGGTCTCCAATTATCGATCGGTTGGATGGTTTGGTTATCCGTCATTCGTTACGATTTGCGTTGTTTTGGAGAACATCGTCCGTTTTACGATAAAATTTCATTACTAGCGATTGGGAGTGGTGCGAGTTATGATCCACTTGATAAGAACAAGTCTCGGTGATGTTGGACTCATCATGTCTTTGATGTCTGTTAATTGGGAACTTCAGTGTTCCCCGAACCGGATGGTTCGATTGATCTTTATCTCGGTATGTCGAACTTCTTCACCGACGAGTTTTTTTAGATACCTTAGGATCTGAATGATCCGTGAATCAGCTAGATCTGGAATGTATACCGTTCACGGTTTACGATTCTTTTTCCTTGATCATTAGGCGATCCATTTTCGAAAAGCATCATGTACTTGTTGATCGGTACATCTTGTTCTCGAACCAGATTCTCTTGATCGAAAGATGCTTCATCAAAGACTACATGGGGTGTTTCTTCCACAAGTAGGGTTAAATGCATTGTATGAACCCTCGAAAGCCTTGCTAGATGAGGAATATCCTAAGAATATACCCTCATCGACTTGGCTTCAAAGGTTTTCAACCCGACTCTTCCCATTGTTGTGTATGAAACACTTACACCCAAAAACATGAAAGTAAGAACCACGAGGTTTTACGCCCTTCCACGTTCATAGGGTGTTTTGTAGTGAGCCTTAGTCGAAGACATCTGTTACGAGTATGGCATGCGGTGTTGATTATACGCCCTGAAAATGGCTTGGTATTGCATGTTCACTAACATCGTCGGCGAACTTCTTTGAGAGTTCATTCCTCCGTTCGGCTACTCCATTTTGTTGTGGCGTCCTTGCGGTGATGTTTCATCTTTGTATACCAAACTTAGAGCAAAAATCGATAATAAAAGAGTTCGAAATTATGTACCTTTATCGATATGATTTTTACTACAATCGACACCCTTCTCATTTTGTAATCTTTTTAGCGGCTCGGGTATCTTCGTTTGTCGTCTCATTCTTCTTATGTAAGAATATAACCCGTAAACTTGGAATAGTCATCCACGATTACGAGTATATTTTGCGTCGTTGAGGCCGATTTGGTGTAATCGGTCCGAATAGATCCATATGAAGCGACCCGATCTTTCTGCTTTGGATCTTGATCAAAAATTCCCTTGAATGAAGCTTTGACCTATTTTCCTTTCGACATGCGGTACATATACGATCCTTTGAAAATACTTCATTAGGAAGTCCTTCCACTAGAGACATCCTTGCTATCTTATTAAGAGTTTTAAAGTTCGGATGGCTCATTCTTTTGTGCGAGCCAAGCTGCTACTTTTGGAACTCTTGACAATCGGGCATGCATTTCTTGGGCAAGCTGTTCAATCGGTTTGTGTAGATCGTCCCTTTCCTTGAACCCGTTAGCAAAATCTGTTGAGTGGCTCGATTCTTGATAGTGCATTGGTCGATCGAGAACTCAACCTTTGAATCCATTGTCGCGAGAATTGTGAAACCGATAATAGGTTGTGCTTGGACCTTCGACATCTGAGACTCCGATTACTTGTACATCATCATTCTCTAAGGTTACGAATCCTTTGGTATAGCCAAAGTTATCATCACCAAAAAGAGTACCGCGAACCTTTACATTCTATGTAAGAGCCGAGGAGGTGCTTGCTTCTGTCATGTGCCTTGAGCATCCACTATCGATGTACCGGATAGTTGCTTGCACACCTCCTTTGTTGGCGGACCCACGCGATCCTGCTGACGAAATCGGGGCTTTAGGTACCCCTTTTGGATTGGGTCTGAGGGGTTAGGATTAGTTTTGGGGATCCATACAAAGCGAGCACTTCTATTGTGATCGGTTAGATCGAAGGCTGATTTGTCTCCCATACCTATCAACATAATCATACGTCTCTTTATATGCTTTACGATTGTATGATTATTAGTGTGAACCTTGGATGACTTAGAAGACTTGGGATTTATCTTTTCGTTTTTCTTCTTTTTATCGATTAATGGTTCAGTCTTGCGACCCTAGATTTACGATTATAGGGGTAGAATACGATTTGCTACCATCAAAAGATTCATATCTTTTTCGGCATAGGTGGTTTTTGCGGTTTACGAAGCATGCTTATTAGGCGGTGACCTTGATTGGGTCTCGATTGGACTTCCTTTTACGGGTTGTCTTTTTTCGATTCTCGATCTGTTGATCGAGGTTGAGGTCTCTTCGAAAGAACGGGTTCTTACGTTGATTCTCGATGATGCTTTACCGGTTAGGGTCCATTTCTATTCCCCTTACGGTTGGGCACACTGCCTTACACCTCAAACCGGTCTTTTTCCTTATTAGATACATGTTTGGCCTTTGGTGTATCTTTGTCGAAAACTTCGTCGATTACACCTTTTTGAGATGAATCGGTAGGGGCTTTTGAGGATGTGGAAGGGTTCTCATAGCCAAGTCCTTCTTGTTAATCATTGTTCGAAAAATAGGCGTTCATGTCTTGAAGCGGTTTTAGATGATTTTGAAAAAACCTCTATTTTCTTCTGTGATTATCCTCGAGATGATTTTAATCTTTCATGCTTTTGGAGCAAATTCATCGAATTTTGCTTGTAGGATTTTGAAGTCATCGACTTCTTTGTTTTGTTAATTGCCGGTGATCTTTGATCTGCTTCTCGATCGAAAGCTTTAACCGAGAATTTTCAATTTCTCGGTTGCCTTACGAAAGCGTTTAATTTGATCTAAGTTCGGAGGCTTTACTAAGATCATTTTCTTTAGCAAAAATTTGATTATTTACGGTCCTCGACTTATCATTTTCGGCTTCCACTATAGCATAAATGTCTCTTGCATTGGAGAGATCCTCAAGCAATTGCTCGAGTAGAGCTGCGTCAATCTCCCCAAAGAGTGTGCTAATGATAGCGGTGTAAAGCGAACAAAGCGAGGTTTGGAGGTTACCTCAGATTGGTCCTCCACGGCCATCGGCGAGATCTCATCATCGTCGAAGAGAATATCGGATCTTCATTTTCATAGAAGTCAACAAAGACTTCTTTCGTCGGAAGTCTTCTCTGAGAGGAGTATCGAGAGTCCTCGGAGGGCGGATAGGAATCGTCGATTCTGGCGTGTCGGCAACCATGGCTCTTACGTCCCTATAACGTTGCTCTCTTACATTTCTCTTTTCTTCCCTTTCTCTTGGCGTCGGTGCAGGCGTCTGCGCTATAGTGACTGGCTTCTCCGCGGTTGAAACCGCGCTCCTTGATCAACCGAACCTTTCCTTCGGTGAATCACTCGTCTGTATGACCTATCAGGTGACTTCCCTTTCTGATAGTAGTCTGAGCTTCTTCTGTCTGATTGGTTATCTCTTCCTTCCTCAGTCTGACTATCTCTTTTCTTTTCATCTCTGTGATCCCTCCGATCATCAGATCTGGTTCTTTCTGGAGATTTGTTGGCTGATCTCCTATCTCTCCCTCGACTATGTTGATAGTCCTTATAAAATCTTCGATACTTACCAAGTTGGACGTTTGACTTCTCAAGCTTCTGGTAGCGAAGCGTCTGATTACGCTGACTTATTATATTCCCCAACGGGTTCGTTGGCCTTCGTTCTAACTCTTTGGTTGCCTTAAAAGCAACTGATTTTGAAGTTGAGGCTTCAGCGGGCACCTTATCTTCATCAGCTTGTCCTCTTTCAATCAAATCGAACTCGTGAGCTTTAAGGCTCAAGAACAAGTTACTTGGCTTCATTTTTGAAATGTCTTGGCAATCCTTGATCACCGTGACCTTCATGTCCCATTTCTTGGTGAGAGACCTTAAAATTTTGTAGTTGATATCTTTATCAGACATCTCTCTACCAAGTTCTCGAAGCTTGTTTATTGACATTGTAATCCTTCCATCGAGTTCGTTGATGGTTTTCGTTGAAAGACATCTTGATTTTTCGAACTTCACCGGTTAAACTTGTAGGCAATTTGTCTTTTATCTGTTCATTTCCTCGCATATCTCGGCGAGAGTATCCCACATTGCTTTTCTTGATTTGAGATACTTAATCTTTTCCTTAGTGACCTTATCCATGGTTTTCATGATAATATGCCTTGCGATAGTATCTAGAGTGTCTGCAACTTTCTTTCCTCTGCATCCATCAAAATTTGGGCTTTTACGCACAAAGACTTCGATTGCAAAAATCTGGATCTCCTCCAACTGCGGGGTTGTCGTAGTATATGATGATGGGTCCTTTTTTCGATGACTTCCATCATTCTCGCCAACGATCGAACCTAGATGGTTGGACATATATATGGCCCAATCTGCATACTCATCGATTGAGAACTTTGGCGGATCATGATACATACCGAGGTGTTATCCATCTTTGAGTGATTTTGGAAAATGAATGAGTTTTAAAAAGCAGGTTTTCAAGATCGATTCGATTGACCACAAAGATTCTTCCTCAAGAATCGATGATACACAAAGTCGATTATGCAGTAGAACCAAGTGCTCGATACCACTTGTAGGTCCCGAATGGGTTAGTGAGGCGAAGTCTAGAGGGAGGGTGAATAGACTTACGAAAACTTTTTGTCTTGATCGGTGTGAGGCGATTAGCTTTGTCAGTCTGCGAGTGAATCGGTTTGGGCTGATAACCAACTTACTAATCGCTTTGAAGCGGATCGATTCGGTAACTATCGGTTTAAGCGATGTGTCGCGGAAGCTTAAGTTTTACCCGTGTGAAAAACCAGTTTTGATAAATCGATTCAAAGTTAATCTTTTAATCGGTTGGTGAAGTGTCAAGTTTGATCGGATCGAAGCTTGGTGCTAACTGATCTCAATTTGGAATATGTATGCGCTTTAAAGGTTGTGTGCGATTGTGTGATCGGTTAATCAAAGCTATAAAGGCACACAAGATTTATAGTGGTTCGGACAAACCAGTCCTACGTCCACTCTTCCCTATCACAAGGGCACCTACTTAACCAAGCTGGACTTTGTTTTATGTGTAAGTCCACCACAATACACCAACTAGATGTTTAAAGAGTTCACACTCAACCGATCCCAAATGATCGAACTAGAAACCCTAGTCGAAATCTTGCTAAACAACTTAACCTAACTTGGGGTTTGGGTAAGATTGTTTTGGTTCCAACTATGAAATCTTTTCTTTAGCATTATAAGCGACTAAATGGCTAGATGAAAAGATTTCTATGCTAAGAACTTATGGGATGAACACTTGATAAAAATAATCTTCTTGATCGTGTTCTTCGTGCGGAAATCTGATATTAGCTTGAGCTTCTTGATTGTTCAGCGTTTTCATTGTATTTCCGTTGTTACACTCTAAAGTGTAATCCCATATATATAGACCTTGAAATCAAAGAGCGTTGGAAAGCAATTTGAATTTCAGCTATATTTGGTAGACTTCTTGAGCTTGATGTGACCGAGCCGAGGAGCGGCATGGCCAAAAGCGTGAATTTGTACTTTGTAGCCGTTCTGAGAGGTAAAATCAAAATCCATGAATTGCCGACTCCGATCATACGTGTCTTGTTCTTATTGGATAGCGGACTCCACTTTTCGGTGTTGTTCTTCCAACTAAGCTTGACATTCTTCTTGTTCAGATCATCGACGTATGATTAGGTGAAGAATCAGATTTCACCGGTGGTGACGTCGATCTGGGCGGTCGATCTACTGATAGAGTCTTCTAGTGCGGGTTGACTTAGCTTCAACTAGCGAGACTAAGTGATGTAGGTCTTACAGTCTTAGATCTTTGAGTATTCCTCTTTGATCTTCATGACTTCATTTGAGATATCGGACCCGGATCGATCGATCGATCTTCTTTTCTTGTCTTGCATTCTGGCCTGTCGGATATCAGCTGTCCTTTGAGTCTTCAGATCTGACCTATACATATTGAGTTTCCCCCTCAATATGTGACCTATCTATTTCATCAATTGTTCTATACAATCATTATCAACTGGTCTCCTATAGCAGGTAATATAAACATCAGTCAGCTAACAGGTCTGACTGGTCCTATTACATGTGTTTTTGGAACTTTCATCAAAACTATAAATTTCCCAACAACATATTAGCCATGGGTATTGCTTGTAGCACCATGGGCTAAGGTTCTTTTGTGTTTGGGTGTTGAGAATTGGGTTGATGGTTCATTAATTACTTGTTAATGGTGGATTATCTCTATTGATGGTTGTCTTTTGAATTATGGGTTGTTTAGTGATCAAATTTGTTGGGTTGGGCTATTAGCTTGTTTGTTTTATCTAGTTTATTGCAACAAGAGTTGGGTAAATGTGGGTAGACGGATAGGTATTGGTGTGATTCCCGGTTTTGAGTCAATTCACATCCTATTGCGACGAGAGTTGGGTAGGATCGTTAGAATTCCCTTAGTTCACATTGATTCACTAGTTAGCCACTAGTGTTGAAAATGAAGAAATTAATGTGAATGATCTCTATGCTTCAAGTGGGAACACAAGGGTAGGGAGTAGTTAGTTAGTTAGTTAGTTAGAGGACCTTTCCTTTGCAATTACCCGGGTGAGAAAGAGTGAATTCCATCCCAATCTTAGGAGTTTAATGAAACCGGATCATAGGCTTACCAAGTACGGTGATGGATAATGAATTGTAATCATTCTTAGGGAGTAACCGGACGTAGAGATAACCACCTAGGCAATAGTTAATCGAACATCATCCGAGGATCAACTCCCGAACACCTCTCACTCACAAAACACAAAACACTTTTAATCTAATTGTTTTACTTGTTTGCTTACTATTTTATTGTTTGTTACTTGTTTACTTAGTTGATAATTACTTGTTTTTAAGTTTCCAACATGTTTCCCATTATAATCATGCGACAACACATAGCAATTGGGCTATATTCACCATCCTAGTCCCGTGGATTGATATTTAAAACCGGGCACTTCAACGACCCTTTTATACTTGAGAGGTTAGTGTGTTGCAAAACACGCGTCAGTTCTTTAGAAGAACCACACCCCTCGTGTATTTGTTTGATTTCTAGGTATCACACCCACTCGTCTTCAAACCCTAGAAGTAGGGTTAACCCCAAATTGGGGTTTTACATTTTTTTCATCACTCCACGGTCACGGGGGTGCTCTGTAACGTCGGCTGAGGCTGCCATCTATTACCGGTGCCTACGATGCATTAGGAAGCCATCGGCGTGGTTTGTCGAAATCTTCGCGATGCTTCAAATTCATCTCGATTCGCTTCATCCCCATCGCGATCGCCGCCTATCTTTTGCGATTCACCTCCCCGATTTGTATCTATTCACGGCGGTGTGCCTCGACTCCATTGGGACTTGGCCGGCGTGTCTGTCTTGGTGTTTTTCCATGGCGGCATCTCCCAACAATTTCGATTGTCTTCTCCGTCGGTGGTTTTTGACAATTTCTTCGACCAAGGCCCTGACTCCAAATAGTTGCCCCTTCTGTTTCGAATCTCCCAACAATTTCGCCCGACGCTTAGGTGTGATGCGCCAGATTTTCGATTCGTCCGATTGACGTTCCGTGTTCATCACCAAATTCTTAAGATTTTCGTCCCTTTACTTCTGACATTGAATCTGGAAGTTTTTCTAATTGTTTGGATTTCATGGTTCGGTTGCAGAGTAGATTAATTGGATTAATTTGTGATGAAATCGTTAAAAATTCTGAAATTTGGTTGATTTTGGTGTTTGGATTGTCGGATTGGATTCGATTTGGTATGGGTGATGATGTTGGAGGGTTTTTTGCAAATTTGATTTGAGATCTTCCTCCCGTTCAAGTTTTGGAAATTGCACCTTAGCCCCCGGAATAAAACAAATAATTGAACACTTTTGGATTATAATTAAGTTTAAATTTCTAAAATAAAATTGGTTGGACCAATAACAATTAATTGGATTAATTGTAATTTTAATAACCTTAAAGCTGAAACTTTAATTTGGACTTAAAGCTCGTTTTAAAAGGATTTATTAAAACCCACCTTTAACTTGTTTAATCGTTTTAAATTAGTTAACCCGTTTTTCTGATCCTTTCCTTATAATCTGTTTTTAGGTAGGCGGCGCCCAATACTTTCGGACCGCAGTGTTAAATGCTTGGGTAGACGGGGCCCAAATATTTGTTAGTCCGCATATGTCATGTTTGGATAAAGCGCTTTTCCCTGCTCAAATGTGACTTAGACATCATGATGAATCTCGATTAAGCAATTAATACCCCGCCTTTAAAATGTTCCTCACTAAACCATCTTAGGGATCAAGATCCATAGGGATAGATCCAAAAAATTTTGCTTTGGGTCTCTCACAATCGACCTCGTACGAGATAAGGTGTTGAAGCGATTTGCTATGGAGAACTCTAAGAGAGGTTCTCTCTCTGGCATGTCATGGGATAAAGTTGTCTAAGAAGGATTGTCCTTCCACAGACACTGATATGCATCTGCAATTGGATCCATCATGTACGCCATGACTTGCACAAGGCCGGATGTGGCCTTCTCTCAATCGAAGCCTCTTGGTAGATATCAACGAAATCCGGTGAACCTCATCTTTGGTTGCTTTGCCAAGAATATTCTTAAGTACCTCGGGACGTTTAAAGAATACTTCTTAGTCTACTCCTCTTCATCGAAATTGATGGCCATCGGGCTATCTTGTTCCAAAGTTTCAATCCGATCGTGACGATTACAAGTCACAATCGGCATTTGTTCACTCTCAATGGTGGGGTGTTAGTTGGAATAGTTCGAAGAAAGAGACTATCATCATGATTCAACAACCGAAGCGAGTACATTCCTTCAAAGGCCAAAGAAGAATATACATTTTAAAATAGTTCTTAAGTGAACTTTTTCTAGTTAAAGTGCCCGCGATCCAATAAAGTTGTATTGTGACAACATTTGGTGCGATTCTTGGCTAAGTGTTGGGAGATGAATTTAATAAAGATATGATTTTGATTAGATCCCAAAACCACGAGTATGACATGTTAGAATAATCTTGATAGTTGAGTCGAGGATTAGGTTTAAGAGTATTCGAGGATGTTATCTGCAAAATGTATAGTCGTGAGATATATAGATCGATTTTAGGATCTCAAGATTACGAAAGACTTCGAAAAGAGAAATCGAGAATCAAGACTATGAGGAAACCGAGAATCAAGACTCGAAGATGAAGACTAAGCATGAAGAGATATCGGTCGAAGAATCTGTAAAGACTCTCGAAGACTCAAGACGACCGAAGACGACGAAGAAATCAAGAATCGAAGATCAAGAATCTTGAAGGCACGATAATTACTAAAGACTTCGATAATATCTTTGAATGCTCGATATAAACTGAATGTTTCGAGGCACTGAACATATCTATCTGAAGGATGCAATACTGAGAAGATCGCGATTCCTTAGAAAAATAGATATTTGTCAAGACATTCAAATGCAGACAAAAGGAACTAAGACAAAGTGTTGTTAAGGTTATATCACTCAGAGATTATAACCTAAAGAGCCGTTGTGGTTGTCTACCTTTAACTGGAGACAAAAGTCAAAAAGAGGAAGACAAAGATTGTACCATCTCGACAATCGACAATGATGTGTCATTTGAAAAAAGATGTCGGAAATACAAAGTTCGGATCGCAAAAAGTGAAGACCGGCTACATGAAAGGTTATTGCCTAAAACGTGTTAGGGAGTCTCAAACCCTAAATATAGCCGTTTCTCACACACCGTAAGAGGAAACTCACGAAGCTATCTCTCCAACGGATAGTTTTCAAAAGTAACCTTGGTGTATGCATATAAATACTTGTGACCCTCTACATTGTAAGGTTACGGGAAATTTGTAAGCAACTCAAGAGCTCAAACTTATTATTGCAAGTTGAAGCACTCGAAAAACCCAAGAATTTCCCAAGTGCTTTAAATCGAAGAGAGCTCATTCCACTAAGCCTAGCTTGATAAGATATATCCAAAGCTTAGTCGAGATATCCTAGCCTTTGCATTGTTCTTTATTGTAAAGGATATCTCATCCTAGTTGGAAACCAACCAAGAAACCCCAAACCCTTTGTAAGGTAGTTTGAGTGTGATTGTTGGTGAGATTGGAGTTGTAAAGAGTGAGTAAACTACATTGAGGTAGTCAGAAAGCTCTAGAGAAGAAGTTAGTAAGCTATTTGTGGTAGTCTGAAAGCTTGTGTGAGTTGAGTAAGTAAACTACAGAGGTAGTTTGAAAGCTCAAGGTCGGGTTGAGTAAGTAAACTATGTGGTAGTCGAGAAACTCTGGAGGTAGTCGGAAAACTTCGGGGCGAGTTGAGTAAGTAAACTACAGAGGTAGTCAGAAAGCTCAAGGAAGTGATTAGTGAATTTCCCTGAAGAGATCAGAGAGAGTGGACGTAGGAGCTTGAGTGTCTGAACCACTATAAATTGCTGTGTTTTTAGCTTTCCGTTCTTGCTTTGCTTAACTGTTGCATATATTTTGAAAGCATATTTTCACTGACATTTCAGTTGGAATCAATCCACTGAAGGTTGCATATAATTTAATCACAGCCTAATCACTATTTCATTAAAGGAAGGTTTTGACAAAAGCTTAAAATGAGTATAAACTAAAGGCCAACCATTCCTTTTTCCGAATAGCTAGAAACGAGATAGTTACCAAACTGAACTTACTCTTACGAGGGTTCATTAAGTTAGTTATCTCGATCCAAGCAACTCGGGATCTCTGAAAACTTCGGGACTCGGTTGGGATTATCTCGAGGTATCTGAAAGCGGCTTCGGGATCACTTGTCTCGGATAGACTTTTGACTCGAGGCGATTTGTCTTCTCAAGACCAAATCATCGGACAACTTCTCCAAGTGACCTCGATAAGAAAAGTTTTAAAAATCTTGAACACGTGTATTCCCCATACACGTAAGACTCGTTTTGACCGGACCAACAAGTGGTATCGAGGCGGGAGTTCAAAATCACTATTTTTTCAAAGTGATCGCTTTGAAATCGATCCATATTTTTTAACTCGTCTCTCGATCTGATACCAACAAGTGGTATCAGAGCGGGAGTTCAACAGATCACTATTTTCAAAGTGATCGCCTGAGTTGATCCATATTTTTAAACCCGTCTCTGATCTGATACCAACAAGTGGTATCAAAGCAGTGGTTCAACTTGACCACCTGCTTTGTTGACCAAAGTTTTATTTGCTAAAAATACTTGTGGTCTATCTGAACTGATCTTATTTGCTGAACTCTTAAAAGACTCAGATAAAAATGTCTTCTAAGAAACTTCCCATGTTCTCAGTGGAGAACTATGATCTATGGAGATTGAGAATGCATGCTCATCTGTATTCCAAACATGAACGTATGTGGAGAGTGGTCTCTGAAGGACCATTCCAATTTACTGTGGTGAATCCCAGAGGAACAGAAAATGAGAGAAACGATCCTAGAGCAGAATTTCCTAAGTCTGATGACCAACTGACTCCTGAGGAGAGAAAGTTAGTCAATATAGACTATATTGCTAAAGACACACTATACAGTACAATTGATGATGGTGTGATGGGAATGATTTCTCAACGCAATCTTGCCAAAAAGAAATTTGGGATACACTAGGCATAATGTGCCAAACGCGATCATATCATATCAAGGAAAACAAACTTTCAGTTGCAATTGGAAAGTTTGATAGTTTTGAAATGGATGAAGGTGAATCTATTGACAAAATAGAAGTCAGATTCACTAGCATTATGAATGATCTAAATGCACTTGGAAAGAAATATCCACAGAGAGAAGTTGCAATAAAAATTCTTAGAGGTCTTTCTAAGAAATGAGATATACATGCAGTGGTGATTGAAAACACCAAAAACATTAGTTCAATGCCATATCAACAAGTCTTCTCTGAGCTGAAGGCCTATGAGTTCGTAATTGATAAGAAATCTAAAAAGGCTGACAGCAAAAAGATTATTCATCATCTAGTAAGAATGTGGCTTTTAAGGCCAAGGATAAAACCTGTAAAACTAGAGAGTCTGAGAACTCCCTTGCTAAGAATCAGGATGAGCTTGAGGATAAGCTAGCACTGATGGCAAGGAGGTTTGAAAGACTTAATAGTCAATATGGAAAATACAAAAACTATTACAGGAATCACAGGTACCAGAAGAAACCTGAGGACAAACCAACTGAGAAGAGAAAGGACCTGAAAACTGAAGGATCTTCATCCAGAAAGAAGGACTCCAAGTCTAAAGAAGAAAGTGATCAGGATGATGATGCCAACATATGCTACAATTGCCAAAAGAAAGGTCACTTCCAGTATGAATGTCCTGGCCTGAGTGCTAAGGAGAGAAGAGAAAGACAAGCTAAAAGAGACAAGAAGTTCTCTAGCAAAAAGGCCATGGTTGCAGCAGAAGAACATTCTGAGGAGGGATCTAGCTCTTCAGATGAAATATTCTCAGACAGTGAAAGTGATGACATCTGTCTGATGGCCATTGAGGAGGTAAACTCTTCTTTCTCTGTTGTTGCTCCTACACTAGCACAAGAGTTGTCAAGTTCAACTGTAAACAGTCAATTTGACCTAATGGATTCTTTTGAGAGTCTAATGAAGGACTTTGTTGTTTTACAAGAACTGCTAAATGAAACTCAAGAGCAGAATAAGGAACTGAAGGCTGATAATCTTAAGTGGAAAGACTCTAGCAAAACTGAAATCACTTCTCAATTAATGGGAGCTACTGATGAACTGGATGTTCTGAAAGTACAACTCTCAGAGAAAGAGAAGTTGATAGTGACCCTAACTGAAAGGCTAGAGAAATTCACTGAAGAGATTCAGCTGATCAGAACTAAGTTCAATGACCTCTCTGAGAAGCATGAAACTCTACAGAACTGTGAGGATAGTGCACAGAAGAAGTTAACTCTATTGAATACTGCATCTAAAGTAATAGATGAAATTCAGAGTTACCAGAGATCTGCCACTATAAAATCTGGATTGGGATACATTCCAGGGGGAACCTCACAAGGTCATCTGAATGCTGCATCAAGTAGCTAGAAGACAATCTTTGTAAAACCAGTGGCACCCACACTTCAAAATGAAGAAATGCCCAAGGTTGTAGATAAGGGAAAAGGACCCATGGTTTCAGTAAAACTGAATGATCAGGTAGGAAAGCCCAAACCTCAGGTGAAGGCTAGAAAACCTGAGCACTCAGTTGGAAAATTTCAGGCAAGTACTTCAAAGCCTCAGGCTAAGAATACAAACCTGAAAGGATCTACACTGAACCATCAGAGGAATCTTCAGAAGAGAAACACTCAGCAGAGACATTCTCAACTGAAGAGACCAAGTCCTCAGTTTACTGAAAGACCCAAATTTCAGTACAGGCAACCTGAACCCCACTTGCCTAAGGGTAAAGGTTACCTGAACCCGAGTCAACAAAGATTCAGACCAGCTGCACAAAAGCTAAAGCAAATGAACAAAAGGCCTGAACCAAAGAAAAATTCAAAAGCCATGTTCATGCTAAGGCTAGCACTCATACACAGGAAACTGCTAAGGCACCAGAGTAGTAAATGTGTATGTTGATGTTTATGGAAGACAAATCAGCCACTCTAAAGTGAATAGAGTTGTCAGGCAGATTTGGATTCCGAAAGGTACAGCTAACCTTGTAGGACCCTACACAAATTGGGTACCTAAAAATTGATCTGTTTTTTCAGGAGGAAAACAAGGGCACTGAGCTGATTGAAGACCACATAGCACTGATGAGTATAGATGAAAAAGCCCCTGATGTATGGTATCTTGACAGTGGATGCTAAAATATGACAGGATTCAAGAAGATACTCAGTGACTATGTTGAACAAAGAGGCCCTCAGATCACTTTTGGAGATAACTCCAAGGGACAGACTGAAGGATATGGAACTTTGGAAATCGACTTAGTTCATATCCATGGTGTTTCATATGTATCTGGATTGAAGCATAACATGCTTTCAATAAGCCAATTCTGTGATAAGGGTTTTAATGTTGAGTTCTCTAAGAACTTAAATTATGTGAAAGATGATATCTCACAGAAAATATTACTGACTGGTACTAGAAAAGGAAATGTGTATCTTGCTAATTGGAGTTCAACTCCTAAAGATACATGTTTGGTTGCTAAAAGTTCCACAGATACTAGTTGGTTATGGCATAAAAGGATGAATCACCTGAATTTCAAAACCCTGAATAAGCTTGCAAGATTAGCTCTTGTGAGAGGGTTGCCTAATGAAGTGTTCAGTAAGGAACATATTTGTGATGCGTGCCAAAAAGGAAAACAAATTAGAGCATCATTTAAAAACAAAGTAGATGTTTCTACTGAGAGAATACTTCAGTTTTTACATATGGATCTCTTTGGTCCTATAACACCAGTGAGCACCAATGACAGGAAATAAACACTAGTAGTAGTTGATGACTATTCAAGATATACTTGGGTCATATTCTTACTCAGTAAGAAAGAGACTCAAATAAAGCTGCCTGAATTACTAAAAAGGCTCAGTATTGAGAAAAATCTGAGTGTGGTCAAAATCAGATCTGACAAGGGAACTGAATTTATAAATCATATTATATCTCATTATTGTGCAGCAAATGGAATTTCTCATGAAACATCAGCTGCAAGGACCCCTCAACAAAATGGTGTTGCTGAAAGAAGGAACGGGACTCTTAAAGTAGGCTGCCAAGGACGATGATAAATTTGGTGATATTCCTAAAAGATTTTTGAAATTTGAAGTCATCAACACCGCATGCTATTCTCGGAAACGGATCCATCTTGACTAAAAGTCAAGGTAAAACACCTTATGAGCTTTGGAATGAAAGGAAGCCTCTTGTTTCTTTCTTTCGTGTGTTTGGTTGCAAGTGTTTCATACACAATAATGGTAAAGATCAGTTGAAAACATTTGATAGCAAAGCTAATGAAGGAATATTCTTAGGGTATTCGAACTCGATAAAACTTTCGAGTTTACAACCTGTAGGACTCTTATTGTGGAAGAAACACCTCATGTTGTTTTTGATGAATCTACTTGTGTTCGGAAGAAACGAGAACATGATCTTGAGATGAACTAACCAAGAGGATCACCAGATTAAGCCTGAAACAGAAAGATAAATCATCCACTGAACCTGAAAAGAAGAAGTCAGTCACATCCTATGATTGGTGTGACTCAAACTCAGATAAAGAAGTTCGGGATGGAACTCAGGATGGTGAGACTCAGGAAAGCCAACACACCAAAGGTGACCAATCTGAACAGACACCAGTTCAGACTCAGGTATGTGATGCCAATGAAGATGTGGTCACAGCTGAGGCAAATTCTGAATCTATCAACCAAAGGGGAACAAATGTCTCTGACAATGTTCTGAATGGAATTTCCCCTGAGGAAGATGATTCCCTTTCTCCCTTTCTGTTGTTCCCTGAGTTTACTGAATTAACTGAACCTAACATTTCAAATGTTGAGGATACTATTGAAGGGGGAACATCTAGAAGAAGATGGTTAGATAGTCATCCTACAAGCCAGATTGTGGGTGATCTAACTGATGGTGTCAAAACAAGAAGGTTCCATGGTGAGAGTGCACTATTCTGCTGCTTCCTATCAGAGAAAGAGACTACTGAGATTGGTGAAGCTCTACAAGATTCTCATTGGATTCTTCTTGTGCAAGATGAAATTAATCAATTCTCAAGAAATGAAGTATGGGAGCTAGTGGATAGACCTGAAAGGCACAATGTCATTCGAACCAAGTGGGTATTTAAGAATAAAAGAGATGAAAACAACAACATTGTAAGAAACAAGGCAAGGCTAGTTGCACAAGGTTATTCCCAAGAAGAAGACTTGGATTATGATGAAACCTTTGCACCTGTTGCAAGACTAGAAGCCATCAGATTGTTTCTTGCATATCTTTCTCCCACATGAAGTTCACATCTATCAAATGGATGTGAAAAGTGCATTTCTGAGCGGTGTGCTTAAAGAAGAGGTTTATGTGGAACAACCTCCTCGTTTTCAAAGCAATTTAATGACCAAGTTTACTGAGCTCGAAAAAAGCTTTGTATGGTCTCAAGCAAGCACCCAGAGCATGGTATGATACTCTTTCTCGGTTTCTTCTTGACCATGGTTTTGTCAAAGGGATTTGTTGATAGAACTCGTTCGGGATAGAAGATGGGGAAGATATCTTCTTGGTTCGGAATATATGTTGATGACATCATTTTTGGATCTCCAAACCATCACCGTGTGAAAAGTTTTCAACACCGATGAAAGGCAAGTTTGAGATGTCAATGATGGGAGATGAATTTCTTTCTAGGTCTTCAAGTAAAACAATCAAAGGAAGGAATTTCATCAACCAGTGCAAAAGTACACCGAGATCCGATTGCCAAGTATGGTGTATGAATTGCAATGCGCTTAGGATTCCTATGAATAC
Source organism: Stenogyne calaminthoides (assembly GCA_037126765.1). NCBI lineage: Eukaryota > Viridiplantae > Streptophyta > Magnoliopsida > Lamiales > Lamiaceae > Stenogyne > Stenogyne calaminthoides. The sequence goes on along the minus strand of JBBCBC010000023.1, from coordinate 14,347,352 downwards.
TAACTACAAAATGGATCCCGATTACAAAGGCAAATCGGTGAGTCATCTTTGATTATAGAGGAATCATTGGATCATTGCTCTATCTCACGACAAAGTAGGCGGATATAACATTTGTTGTTGGGATATGTGCAAGATACCAAGCTAATCCTAAGGCTAGTCACATGGAAGGTCGCCAAAAAGATATCTTGAAGTATCTTAAGGGCCGCGATAAATAGAGGATTATGTTATCCAAATGATGATAACCTTGAATTAACCGGTTACTTTCGGATCTTGATTATGGAGGTTGCGAGAATTGACGGAAGTCCACTACTGAGGAACTTGTCAATTTCTAGGAAATGGTGATATCTTGGTTTTTGAAGAAACAGACCTCGATGCAACCAAGATCTTCTTGAAAATTTGAATACATGGTCTGCGGAAGTCAAGCAGTGTGCTTTCGATTCTTTGGCTCAGACAACAATTAAGGGATTATAAAGTTGTAGCCAATGAAGTACCAATATTTTGTGACAATAATAGTGCCATTGCTATTTCACAAAATCCCGGTATTACACACGGATGCAAGCATGTGGATATCGGACATCACTTCATCGAGATCATGTCGAGAAAAAGGACATAAGGATGGAGAAAATTCATACTGATAAGCAGAGAGCTGATATCTTGACTAAACCTTTGGCTGAATCAAGATTTCAGGAACTTTCAGTTGAATTAGGGATGTTGGATCCAGGTGTATAGAGTAAAATCAAAAAATTGAAGGTTTTCGGATGCATGAAGTTTTCTCGAAATTCTCTTGAGAAGCTCGAGGATAAAATGGAAATCTTGAATCGAGTCTCGAAACTTCAGTTCTTGAAGGTCGATTACTCGATGTTATCTTGAACCCATTCAAGATTTTCGATATCATCTTGACATTTTATCAAGGTCAGTACTCAGTAAGACTGATAGAGGGAAATTAGTCTGAAGAAGTAATGACTCATGCGACTCATTTATTGCTTAAGTGAAACTCAGTAATCATTCGCAATAAATACAAAACACCTGAGGAATGTTTTTGGGTGGGATCGTTTGAAATTCTGAAGAAGGTCAACAATCATTAAATGCTCTGTTACATTTTTTACCAATAAGGATAAATTGGCGGCTTACTTTTCGGAGATCTTCTGTTCGTATACCCGATTAATCAGCGATTAATCTTAACCGTTGCTTTTCACCTAACCAACGCGATTCCCCATGATCTCGAAGCTATATATTCCTCAAGAAGCCATTCAAGCTAAATTTTATCAAACCCTTCGTTCCCAAAATTCTCTGCAAATAAATCCCTTTGCCCAGAAAACTCCAAACCCTAAAGCTTCAATTCTTCATATCCAAAATGGCCCCAACCCTGTTCGAGAGATTAGCCGAAACCAACAAACCCTGGTACGAGTTTGTTGTCTCGCTCGATAGCACAACCAACTCCAAACTAGAAGAGGAGGCTTTGCATATGATTCGATTGGCCAAACTCACCCATCTCGTCGCAAGCCTACCAGACCAAGAGTAGGCGAAAGAGGTAATCAAATTCATCTGTAATATGAAGATAGATGAAGAGGATGGTATACACTCAGAGATTACTGTATCACATTTAGAGCACTTGTCTAAATACATCGATTTTGAGAGGGAATTGTATATAGTTCCGAAAAATTTAAACGATGTTTTTGAGCTTTGTGATATAGGGGAGGATCCTGCGATGTATATGTTGGGTAGAGAGCAGGAGTACTTAGATAGGATTGCTGAGAATCCTGTAAAATTTGAGGCTACACTGCATAAGAGGCATTTGAAGCCACAATATAGAGTTTTGTTAGATATTGTGAGCAAATGCATCATGAGCCTTGCGAGGAGTTTTGAGCAGATCAGTACCCCGAAGCTCAGATTGATGGCGGGGATCGAGGCTTCACCCACCACCGACTTCAACTGGCTGAAATTTTTGATTCAGACGGTGAGTGAGCAAGCCAAGGTCATCAAGAAGGTTAACGGGGCTATTTCGATCAAAGGCAAGATCCACCATGCCACCAAAATAGCATTTATTTTGGAGATGTGCAGAGAGGAGGAGGATATCTTCGCCAATTCGACCCCATTCCCCAAGTCCAAGGTGCTATTCAAGCCCATTGCTGTGAAGAAGCAGGCCATCAGGGGGAAGAAAGAAAAGAAAGCAGAATCACCGATTGCGGCTGCCGAAAAGAAAACCCAACATGCCAGGGGGAAGGTGCTGTTGGAAGCTAAGAAGGAGCAGAGTGAGAAGATGAAGAAGAAAACCCTCGCTCCCAAGCGCAAAAGAATGGTGGTTCTCACAGATGATGATGACAGTGATTCTGAAGAGATCCAACCTGAGAGCCAAACCGCTCAGACATCGCCATTGGAAGTTTTGGCTCAGGTTATCTCTAAGGCACAGGAACAGACTGAGGAGCAGGTCTTCTCTGAAGTGCTTGAGACATCACTAAGTTCAGATAAAATTTCTCAGGAAATTTTTAAAGGAGCTCAGGCTTCAGAGATTCCTACTGAAGAAGTGCCGGTTCAGACAGCAGAAGAGCCAACTCAGAGCCAGTCTGAGATCATGCCAACTCAGGCCTCAGAACCCACTCAGATGCAAACTGAGGACCTGACTGAACAACCATAAGAGGCTGCTGAGACTCAGGAGCAGCTTAACATTGATGAGCTCCTGAGTGATTTACTTCTTGATCCCTCAGCTGATGCTTCAACTGAACCTGATATCCCGAGAATGAAGAAGGGCGAAGCTGAAGAAACCGAGTGGAGGAGCAAGGGGGAACGGTTCATCCTTGACCGCTACCCTGAGCTCAGCTCATTCCCTGATCTGCAAGATATCTTCTTCAGATTAAGGTCGACGGTGTTCATCCTCAATCAGACTCTTCCAGAGATGCTTAGCATTGCTGCATTCAGAGGGGAAGACTGGTGGAATGAGGAAACAGCTATCCTGACTGAGTTCTCAGGATTCAGGAAGACAAAGCTCAGGATGAAAAATTCCGATTTTGATGAGCTGGTTCAGAAGAAGTTAGCTGAGAGGAGAGCTACTGAAGTTGGTGCCCCTAGAAGCGGAGACAAATCTCAAGATGGGGACCAACAGGGAGATGCTAAGGATCAGTCTCAGATGGAGAAGGAAACTTCTGGTGCTGATCAACCTGAAATCATTCAACCTCAGACTGAAGCTAACACTCTTCAGGTACCTTTTGGCACTATTCACAATTATGCCAAAGTTACTGAAGTTTCTATCTTTAACTCTGAATTGTCTGATAAACAGACTGAGGCTCAGTTGGAGACTGGAGCTCAGGATGAAGCTGAAGCTCAGGTGCAGACCGACCCTCAGGTTGTGTCTGAACCTCAGGATGATCAATCAGCACAGAAGGTGCAGAAGGTTCCTGAGATCGACCTCACTCCCTTGATGGAGAAGCTTGAGAAGGTTGAGCCAATGATGAACAAGATTGCTCAGATGGAAGAGACATTGGCCAGCCAAGCTCAGAAGATGGAGAATCTTAGTCACTCTTCAGAACTGGTGCAAATCCAAAACACTCTGACCTCACAGATGACCTCCATGGAAGATAAGATGAATGAAAAGCTGGAGGGAGTCAAGGCTGAGCTGAGTGCTGAACTGAAACAGAAGCACCAGGAGAGAACTGCATTTCTAGAGGTGAAATTGGCAGAGAGGAATGAAGTGCTGATCAAATCTGCTGTTGAGGAAATGAGCTCAATGCTCATGACCAAGATGACAGAGATGTTTAAAGAAGCTCTCTCTGGCCAGTTTGCCCATCTCTCTGAAGAATTTTCTGTGGCTAAGAACCACATCAGGAGGCTGGAAGATGAACAAGATCAGTTAGCAGGAGAGGTGCGTTGTGTGAGCAAAGAGCAATAACACACTCTCCAGACTTCTTCCAAAGTACGGTGCCAAGAAGGGGGAAAGGGAAGGTGAAGACTTCAGGAAGTTATTGGCACGTACTATGGAGAAAAAGGCTCAGAAAGATGCTGAAATGTATAATCTATCCAAAGCCTTGAAGGAAGTCAAAGCTACTGACAAACTGAAGTTCGTTCAGGTGGAGAAGCCTATCTACACTCGAGTTTCTGAGGAAACCATGCTTGATGTTGCAAGAGAGAAACTGAGTGCTAGAACTAAGGTTGGAACAAGCCAGGCTGCTGCTGAATTGCCTATGAAGAGGAAAGCCTTGGGCATTGTTCAACCTGAAAGCAAACGTGCTAAGGCTTCTAAGCCAGTCCAGAGGAAGATGATTGAAGATATAGAAGAGTCTGAAGGTCAGGCTCAGAAGAATGTCTTCAACACGAGGAATGCTCTGAAGACACTCTAGATAGAACAGGATAAAAAAGCTGCTGCTTCAGTCTCAGGCGTGCCTTTGATAAGAAAGAAGACTGAAGAGGAGCTGAAGCGAAGGAGTGGATTCAAGAAGTTTGCGAGCGAGAGGAAAGAGACATCAAAAGCACTGAAATGGCCCCACGTTGATAAATGGATGCCTATCAAATTCAATGATGTGTGGGAAGAGGTCAAGAGAACCTTCTGGTTCTATTATGATGTGCTCAGGGAATGGAGAGGGGAGAGCTCAGATCAGAATGAAGTGTTCATTGAATATCTTCTAACCTTCTATCCTAAATATCTCCAAAGCTGGATGAACCTTGCGGATGAAGGAAAGGTTTAGATTGAAGCCCCCGATCCATATACCTACCCTCCTCCAAGACTTGATAGTGGCCTGGTGAATGAAAAAGCCATTATTCAAGAGATTGCTCAATATCTTTGCTTTCATTGGGTTTAACGAGGAACAAATCAGGATATCATTAAGGAAAGAGATGCTCTGAAGAAGAGGTATTTCGAAATGTTCAACCTGGAAGTGCCCGCTGATGAAGCCGAAGAAGAAGCAAACTGAAGAGCAGAAGAACTGAAAAGCCAAATCTGAAGACTGAAGACAGACTTATCTGAAGACTCTTGTAATCTTTCAATCTTTTTGTCTTTTATTTTTTTTTTGATAAACTCATTGTAAACTGTAAACTCAAAATCATCATCAATGAAGATTTATCATTCTTGCTCAAAAGATAATATTTCATTATCTTATTTACATGTCTTTTATATTTGATATCCTGAATGAATGTCTCTGAATTAATTGTTTATGAGGGAAATTGTTTAAGTATTTGGTGATGAACTATTTAAGAAGATTCATTACTAAAAAAATTGTTGAATGAATAATTGTTGGGAGACTCTCTGAAATTGTTGGGAGATTCTCTGATTCAGGAAATTGTTGGGAGACATAACCAATCTTGTAATAGGATAAAACTGAAACCTGAGTTTAGGTTATATGGTTGTAACAAGATAGGTTTTGGCATCATCAAAAAGGGGGAAATTGTTGGGAGATGAATTTAATAAAGATATGATTTTGATTAGATCCCAAAACCCCTGAGTATGACATGTTCAGAATAATCTTGATAGTTGAGTCAGGATTCAGTTTTAGAGTATTCAGGATGATATCTGCAAAATGTATAGTCAGCAGATATAAATCGTTAGATTTTGTTAAGATCTCAAGATTCGATGAAAATTTAGTTTCAAAGATGAAATCGAGAATTTGAAGACTCAAAGGAGAAATCGAGAATTTGAAGACTCAAAGGAGAAATCGAGAATCAAGACTCAAAGAGAAATCGAGAATCAAGACTCAAGAGAAATCGAGATATCAAGACTCAAAAGATGAAATCAAGAATCAAGACTCAAAGATGAAGACTCAAGATATCACCAAGATACATCCTCAAGACTCGAAGACGCTGAAGACTCAGAAGACTCAGAAGACCCTGAAAACTCAGAAGACTCAAGACGCCAAGTCAAGACTCAAGACGCCAAGACAAGATCAAGAATCAAGATCAAGAATATCGAAGGCACAAAGAATTATCAAGACTCAAGAATGTATCAATGCTCAAGATAATCCTGAATGTTCCGAGGCACTAAAAATATCTATCTGAAGGATTCAACACTAAAGAAAACGCGATTACTCAGAAAAATAGATATTTGCCAAGACATTCAATGCAGACAAAAGGAACTAAGTCAGAGTGTTGTTAAGGTTATATCAACTCAGAGTTTGTAACCAAAAGAGCCGTTGAAGGTGTCTACCTTTAACTGGAGACAAAAGTCAAAAAGAGGAAGACAACATTGTACCATCTTGACCATCGACATCGACAATGTCAAAAAAAAGATGTCAGAAGTACAAAGTTCCAGACTGCAAAAAGTGAAGACTGGCTACATGAAAGGCTATTGCCTAAAACGTGTTAGGGAGTTTCAAACCCTAAATATAGTCGTTCCTCACACACCATAAGAGGAAACTCACGAAGTTATCTCTCCAACAGATAGTTTTCAAAGAGTGACCTTGGTGTATGCCTATAAATACTTGTGACCCTATAAGCAACTCAAGAAGCTCAAACTTATTATCGCAAAGTTAAAGCACTCAAAAAACTTAGAATTTCCCAAGTGCTTTTATATTGAAGAGAGCTCACTATACTAAGCCTAGCTTGATAAGAATTATCCAAAGCTTAGTCGAGATATCCTAGCCTTTGCATTGTACTTCATTGTAAAGGATATCTCATCCTAGTTGGAAACCAACCAACAAACCCCAAACCCTTGAGAAGGTAGTTGGAGTGTGTTTGTTGGTGAGAAGAGTTGTAAAGAGTTAGTAAACTACGCGGAGTAGTCAGAAAACTCTAAGAGGTGAAGTTAGTAAGCTCTGAGGTAGTCCAAAGCTTGTTTGTGTTTGAGTAAGTAAACTACGGAGGTAGTCGAGCTCAAGGTCGGGTTGAGTAAGTAAACTACGTGGAGTAGTCAGAAAGCTCAGGGCCGAGTTGAGTAAGTAAACTACGTGAGGTAGTCAGAAAGTTCAGAAGTGATTAGTGAATTTCTCTGAGGATCAGAGAGAGTGGACGTAGGAGCTTGAGTCTACGAACCACTATAAATTCTTTGTGTTGTTTATTGTTTTTTTATCTCAGGCTTAATCGTTTGCATTGACCTGAATTTGAAAGCATACTTTTCAATCGATATTCATTTGGAATCAATCCAATTGAATTTGCATAACTCGAATCACAGCCTAATCACTATTCCATTCGAGGAAGTTTTTCAAAAAAGCTTTAAAAAGCAGTATAAACTAAGGGCCAACCATTCCGCTTTTCCGAGTAGCTAGAACGGATAGTTACCAAACCAACTTACTCATCGAGGGTTCATAAGTTGTTATCGATCCAAGCAACTCGGGATCTCTAAAAAATCGAGGACTCGGTTGGGATTATCGAGGTTTTAAAAGCGACTTCGGGATCACCATCTCGGTAGACTTTGACTCGGAGGCGACTTGTGCTTCTCGGGGACCTAATCTTCGAGGATTATCGACCCAGCCGACCTCGATGAAAAAAAGTTTTAAAAACATTGAACACGTGTATTCCCCCCCCATACACGTGTAAGACTCATTTGCACCGGGACCAACACTCAGGTTCAGACTGAGACTCAGGATGAACAGCCAACTCAGGAGGCACAACCGATCAGTAATGCTCCTGAGGTAGATCTCACCCCGGTGATGGAGAAATTGGATAAGGTTGAGTCAATACTGAACAAAATTGCTCAGATGGAGGAAGTTTTGGCCAACCAATCACAGAAGATTGAAGGATTGAGTACTTCTTCAGAACTGGTGCTGCTTTAGAGCTCTATGACAGAGAAGCTGACCTCCATGGAAGCAAAGCTAGAAGCAAAGATGGAGGGGGTCAAGGCTGAGCTTAATGAAGAGCTGAAGCAAAAGCATCAGGAGCAGACACAAAGTCTAGAAGCAAAATTGGTTGAGAGGAATGAGATGCTGGTAAAGAACGCTGTTGAGGAAATGAGCTCAATGCTCATGGCCAAGATGACAGATATGTTCAAGGAAGCTCTCTCAAGCCAATTTGCTCATCTGTCTGAAGAGTTCTCTGTGGCGAAGAACCACCTTAGGGGCTCGAGGAGGAGGCCAAGATCGGATGGCGGGGAGGTACGGAGTGTCAGCAAAAGAGCAATATCATATGGACACAAAGACTCTCCAAAGTCGCCAGAGTATGGTTCCAAGAAGGGGGAAAGACCTGGAGCTGATCTCAGGGAATTATTGGAACATACTCTGAAGGGCAAGGTTTTAAAAGACGCTGAGAAGAAGATACTTGCCGAAGCCATGAAGGAGATTGAAGCCACTGAGAAGCTTAAATTCAAGAAGGTGGAGAAGCCAATCTACACTCAGGTTTCTGAGGAAACAATGCAGGAAGTGGCTATTGAGAAACTGAGTGGTAGAGGAAGGATTGGGACAAGCCAGGCCGGTGCTGGATTGCCCATCAAGAGAAAGGTCGTGGTGATGGAAGAGCCTGAGGGCAAAAGAGCAAAGGCTTCTAAGCCAATCCAAAGAAAGCTGATGCTGGATATTGAAGAAACTGAGTCTGAGCACAAGAAGAAAGTCTTCAATACTAGAAGCGCTCTGAAAACACTCCAGATTGAACAAGCGAAGAAAGTTGTTGCTTCTATTTCTGGTGTACCAGTGATCAGAAAGAAGGCTAAAGAAGAGCAGAAAAGAAGGAGTGGGTTCAAAAGGTTCGCAAGTAAGAGGAGAGGGAACACTAAAGCACAGAAATGGCCGCACGTTGACAAATGGATGCCAGTCCATCACAACGATGCGTGGGAAGAAATACTATGATGTGCTCAGAGAATGGAGAGGGGAGAGCTCAGATCTGAATGAGTCTTCCATCGACTATCTCCTGACCTTCTATCCGAAATATCTTCAAGGATGGATAAATCTAGCGGATGAAGGAAAGGTGCAAATAACCGCCCCTGGTCCATATGTGTACCCTCCTCCCAGGCTATAGAATAGCTGTGTAAATGAGAAAGCCATTTCTCAGGAAATATCTCAGTACGCTGCTCAGTTGGGTCTGACAGGAAACAATCCGGATATCATCAAAGAAAGAGATGCACTGAAGAAGAGATATTACAGAATGTTCGACCTAGAAGTCCCTGCTGATGAGGTGGAAGAGCAGGACTGAAGAACCGAACTAAAGAGTCGAGCTGAAGAACAGAATGAAGACTCAGAAGATGAAGACTCAGAAGATTCATGTAATCTTTTATTTTTTTTGTCTTTTTGATTTTGTTCTGATAAGATTCATTGTAACCTGTAACAGTCTACCTATCATCAATGAAAACTTATCATTTATGCTCAAAAGATAATATCTCATTATCTTATTTACATGTCTTTTATTTTTGATATGCCTGAATGATGTCTCTGAATAAATTGTTTGAAAATTAAGTATTTGGTGATGAATCCTTTGAGAGATTCGTTACTGAAGAAATTGTTGTGAGAATCTCTGTATGGAAATTGTTGGGAGATTAATTGTTAAGAGACTCATTATTTATGGGAGAAATTGTTGAAAATAAAACCAATCTTGTAATAGGATAAACTGAAACCTGAGTTTAGGTTAAATGTTTGTAACAAGATAGGTTTTGGCATCATCAAAAAGGGGGAAATTGTTGGGAGATGAATTTAATAAAGATATGATTTTGATTAGATCCCAAAACCCTGAGTATGACATGTTCAGAATAATCTTGATAGTTAAGTCAGGATTCAGTTTAAGAGTATTCAGGATGTTATCTGCAAAATGTATAGTCAGCAGATATAGATCAGGTTATGATCTGAAAATTCTAAAAGACTCAGTGAGAAACTGAGAATCTGAAGACTCAGTGAGAAACTGAGAATCTGAAGACTCAGCATGAAGACTCAGTATATCAGTCAGTACATCTGTAAAGACTCAGAAGACTCTGAAGACGCTGAAGACAGAAGACTGAAGAACTGAAGATCAAGAATAGTGAAGGCACAGTAATTACTAAAGACTCAGTAATATACTGAATGCTCAGTATAAACCTGAATGTTCCGAGGCACTGAACATATCTATCTGAAGAATGCAATACTGAGAAGATCACGATTCCTTAGAAAAATAGATATTTGCCAAGACATTCAAATGCAGACAAAAGGAACTAAGACAAAGTGTTGTTAAGGTTATATCACTCAGAGATTATAACCTAAAGAGTCGTTGTGGTTGTCTACCTTTAACTGGAGACAAAAGTCAAAAAGAGGAAGACAACACTGTACCATACTGACACTGACAATGACAGGTCGCTGAAAAAAGATGTCAGAAGTACGAAGTTCCAGACTGCAAAAAGTGAAGACCGGCTACATGAAAGGCTATTGCCTAAAACGTGTTAGAGAGTCTCAAACCCTAAATATAGTCGTTTCTCACACACCATAAGAGGAAACTCACGAAGCTATCTCTCCAACGGATAGTTTTCAAAAGTAACCTTGGTGTATGCCTATAAATACTTGTGACCCTCTACATTGTAAGGTTACGGGAAATTTGTAAGCAACTTAAAAGCTCAAACTTATTATTGCAAGTTGAAGCACTCAAAAAACCCAAGAATTTCCCAAGTGCTTTAAATCGAAGAGAGCTCATTCCACTAAGCCTAGCTTGATAAGATATATCCAAAGCTTAGTCGAGATATCCTAGCCTTTGCATTGTTCTTTATTGTAAAGGATATCTCATCCTAGTTGGAAACCAACCAAGAAACCCCAAACCCTTTGTAAGGTAGTTTGAGTGTGATTGTTGGTGAGATTGGAGTTGTAAAGAGTGAGTATACTACATTGAGGTAGTCAGAAAGATCTAGAGAAGAAGTTAGTAAGCTACTTGTGGTAGTCTGAAAGCTTGTGTGAGTTGAGTAAGTAAACTACAGAGGTAGTCAGAAAGCTCAAGGTCGGGTTGAGTAAGTAAACTACAGAGGTAGTCGTAAAAACTCGTACGAAGTTGAGTAAGTAAACTACAGAGGTAGTCAGAAAGCTCAAGGAAGTGATTAGTGAATTTCTCCGAAGAGATCAGAGAGAGTGGACGTAGGAGCTTGAGTCTCTGAACCACTATAAATTGCTGTGTTCTTTGCTTTCCGTTCTTGCTTTGCTTAACTGTTGCATATATTTTGAAAGCATATTTTCACTGACATTTCAGTTGGAATCAATCCACTGAAGGTTGCTGTCGCGAGTCGTTTTTTTTTATCGAGAGTATTATGTGGCTAATTTGGTAACAACTCGCAAACAAAACATGCACGTGTACGATAAGCTGTAAATAAGATGAATTTGTTGACCCGGTTAAATGAAAATGACTACTCTGGGGGCATACCAAGCCAGGATGTGGTATTGTGAGCTTTACACGTACAATATTTGATACACCTTATGAAGATGAATCATTGCAGATGAAGATAATTTGGAGAGTTAGCCTCTGAGTGCTAGGGTTTCTAGTATGATCACTCGAATTTTTCTATTCCTTACCTCTCAAGTATGGGTATGACTCTTTCTGGGAAATTTTTCTGAACCTGTCTCTTGTTCTTTTTTCTTCTATTTATAGTACTTTGACAAGCATGAGCTGGTTTGGCAAGCATGAGCTGGAGACTTCGGGTCTTGCAAGAACTCATGTAATGCTGCCACGTTTTCAACTTCGTCTTCCTGGTTGATCTTTGCGCTTACTTGTTTATAAGGCACTCTTTTGATCGTCCAAATCAATCTTTTGCTCAACTGAATGCTTTGTTCGCCCCATTAAACCATATCAATTTCATGCTGGAATATTGTCCTCCTCGAAAGGTGAGCCCTCGGGATGTTAGGTCTTGAGATATCTCGAGTGTCGAGCACTCGACCGCTTCGTGATGCTGATTCTTGAGAATGTTGTCTTTGCGAGCATCTTGACCCTCGGGATATCTCGAATTCTGAACATCTTGACCCTCAGGATATGTGAGGTCTTCGGACATACTGACCCTGAGGATATTTGAGGTGCGAACATACTGACCCTCAGGATATCTGAGGTCTTCGGACATACTGACCCTCAGGATATCTGAGGTGCGTACATACTGACCCTCAGGATATCTGAGGTGCGAACATACTGACCCTCAGGATATCTGAGGTCTTCGGACATACTGACCCTCAGGATATCTCAGAGATCGTTACATCTTGACCCTCGGGATATCCGAGGTCTTGAACATATACTGACCCTCAGGATATCTGAGGTGCGAACATACTGACCCTCAGGATATCTCGAGGGTCTTGGACCTGTTGACCCTCAGGATATCTGAGGTCTTCAGGATATCTGAGTATTTTGGTCGCCTGAGTCCTCAGATTTGTTTGTGGCCTTCTTGACTTAGCTCATCTGATTCCTTCTTTCCTGACCTGAGTGGCGAATACTTGTCCATTGGGCATGATTATTTTAATAAATATTACACGTGTCGCTCTTACGCGTTCGATTAATCCTGAATTATTATATCGAACACAACAATACCCCCCAGTCGGGTCGCTTTGCATTCAACATGGGGCCCGGCTGTTAAAATCTTATTGGGCCATAGTCGATGTCATTTCGTATTCTGTGCTGGATTTTCGAAATCGAATCCAATATTTATATATACCTTGCTTCTCCGCCTTAAACCCTTTTCTCCTTCTTCTTTTTACCTCTGTCTTTCAATCTTTTTTGTGTCTGAAAATTTCCGGCGAGGGCTTCATCATTCCGGCGAAGAATTTTACTCAGGTAACCGCTGCATTCTTTCTCTAATTGTGATTATGGCCTCTCGTTCAAACTCTTTTGTTCCCCTAGAATCAGACCACCATAGTTCCTCTTTTTCCCCCTCTGTCAGTAGAATCCCTCGTGGCGACGCAAATGCGTCGGAGATGAATGTCTCGGGTTCAGGAATTCGTTGGCAAATTCGGTAACCGTTTGTCATTCTTTCCTCTGATTTCGACGAAGCCCTAAATGAATTGGATAGGGACTTGGTACGCAATGATTCTTCGGACGATTCAAGTGATAATTTTTTGCCCCAAATTCAAATTGGGTCTAGGGCTGTTGATAATGTCGATGTAGATAGGAATGACGATGTTGTGAGGGGGGAAATTTTGATGGCTGTAAATATAAGCGAATCGAACATAGGGTAGTTGGTGAGCAAAATTCTGAGCTTGATATACCTGTTGGTGTCCCTCATAGTCCAACATATAACGAGTATAATGCTCGTTATAGTTTTGATTGGCCCGAGCAACCTCGTAGGATTAGGGTTGAGAATGAGTACCCAGCGAGCAAGATAGCGAGCGTAATTGATGTAGATATGCTCACTCGGCTGCATAGGAATTATGAAACCCCAAAAGATGTCTTTTTCTGGGCACCAGGTTCTGATGAGCGGGCCGACCAACCCCCTGAGGGTTGTGTCATTTGAAATTTAACACAATGGAAGCTGGCCTTCGATTTCCCCTCCATCCGGCCATCACCCGCTTGCTCGTGGAATGGAACATTACCATCACACAGCTGAAACCGAATGGGTGGCACATGATTATAAGCTTCCTGAGTTTGTTCGGCAAGATGAAGCCAAGATACTATCCCTCAGCAGCTGAACTCGCTCGATTGGTGCACATGACCCGTCTGAGGGGTGAACACGGGTGGTTGTTCATGCAAGCTAATGCCAAGTGCAAAATCATTGAGGATGTGCCGAACAAAATCAGTGATTGGAAGGAAAAGTTTTGGTTCGTTGGGGGCGATTGGAAGAGCCCGGCCTCTGGAAGCGAACCAAATGCTCGTTTAGACATCCCCACTGACTTCGGGGTGTACCGAAGTAAGTGATTTTGTGTCTTTCATTCTTCGATTTGAACTGATTTTAACTCGCTTTTTATTTCAGGGATTCCAGCTGTGATGGATAAGGAGACCAACGACGGCTATTTTAGCAGCGTTTGGCAAATTGATCTGGAGTCTCGCTCGGAGCGATCTGTGAGAACTCTGAACACCGTCGATCAGAGGAAGAAAGGAGGTTTGTTCGTGCCTCCTCATCATCTTGTTGCTGTTAATCCTGCTGGTAAGGATTGCCTCTTGTATTTGTATAAGTTTTATGCCATTTTGCTCGTTATTACCCTTTTGTTCGTACTGAATTATTTTGTTTATAGCTTTCCCCGCTATGACCATTGCTGTGAGTACATCTGAACATACTGAGATGGCTCGGAGAAAAAGGCCACAGGAGCTTGCTCGGATTCAGGCTGAGCGGGAGGCTCAGCGAACAACCAGGGGAGAGGCGAGCAGAGCAAGCAGGGCATCTGCATTCGCTCCTGGGGAATCAAGCCGACCGCAAAGGAGTACCCGGTCGGCCGAACAGATGAATAGCGAGCAAGCTCCGTCGCCGAAGAGGCCAAGGATGGAAATCGTCGAGCATGGGCCGAGCGAACAAGCTCAGACGAGCACTGAGGCCGTCAGGGTGACTCGGACCCCTACTACCGAGGCGATCAGAGCGGCCGCCTCCGTGGTCGGTCCAATTTCGCAAATTGTGGAAATGGAGGTTGGCACATCTTCTCCTCCTCCTGCTGGACCCTGATCATGGACTCCGTTGAATCCTAAGCTCCGGTCCCCTGAGGATAAATCATTCTTGGGATGGGATCCGGCTCGTGTGAGCAGGTACATTTTGTTCGATCTGCTTCTGCTTTGGTTACTTTTGTTCGCTTTTTTTTTATATTTATTTGCTCGAATATATATGTAGGTTGAGCAGGTTGTCGCCTTTGATGCCCAATCTAAAGAACTACTTCTGCTCGCCGAGTGTTCGCAAGGTTCCGGGCATTCCTGAGCATGTTCAGAAAGCGTGCCAGACTCCCGTTATAGCATGGACCACCGAGCTGGAAGAGTCCACTACAGGTCCCACTCCCCTGGAAAATATGCGTTTGGGTCTGGTGCTTCAGGGCCAATCTATGGTCGTTCTTGAGAAAGCCTATGCTCAGTCCGCCAACCTCCATGCCAACTACTTGGCTTTGATCAGGAACTTCGAAGAAAAGGTGGGCGAGCTGAACAGGACTCAGGATGAACTGAGGTTGGCTCAGGGACAATCTTCTTTGGCACAAGCTGATGCTCGCCAGGCTCAGGAGGATGCTCGCCGATTTCAGGAAGATGCTCGCCAGACAAAGGAGGAACTGATTCACTCTCAGGAGGAGGTGGCCAGTATACGAAGAGCTCAGGAGTATATGAATGTTGAGCTTCGTAGACTCCGTGCTGGTGTCGAGGCTATGGAAAATGAGAGGGACGCGCTCGGCCAACAGCTCATCATTGCTGAGGAGACCAACACTCGTCTGGGTCTCAAAAATTCAAAGTTGCACGATGATGAGTATGTTGATTCCATGTCCAACTTCTCCTACATTTGTGCCTTCGCCGATGCTATCCGGTCTGTTCGCCATGCATCCAACAGCGAACAAATTGCCCCTCTTATATCCAGTTTTCAGCAGTACCTGATCGACAACCCACCGGATCGCAACCTTCCAATGTCAGATTTGAATGATCTGTGTGATTTCTCCGTTCTTCCTGAAGGGATCAAAGTTGATGATCCGATTCTGGATGAGGAAGATGGCTCAGATATGAATACCGCTGGTGTTGCTGGCCAAAATCTCCAGATTGAGTCTGGGGCCGATCAGGTGCAAGCCGAGCAAAGGGGACCTCCTGTGACCGAGCAGAATGTACCTTCTGGCGAGCATTTGGTACCTGACCATACTGAAGGAGTTGTTGCTGAGGGGGCTGAGCACAATTTGTTCGACATCTCTCTCCCGTCTACCCCCAATTATGAATTTGCTCCTTGATGTTATTTTTGTTTTGTCGAACATACGTTGTGTAATTTTTTGTCTTCTTCACTTTCTGTTCGAACAATGTCTTTAATACTTGTAGTTTTTGCTGACTTCTTGTCTTTTGTTCGAACATATTTACAACTGAATGGATGGATTACATACTGAACTGTTTCCTCTAACCTGATTGTTTGATAATTGTTGAGGATGAAAATTGATACTTGTGTCGCTTGATGTTTGCTTTGTTGCTTCGTGTTCGCTTTGTTGCTTTCTAGTCTTTGCCCCTTTTCTTCTAAATGAATTCGAACATTGGGTTTGCCTATGCCCGCTCCTGACTTTTTTCGGTTTTGATTGTCTTATTGACGTTGCAATCGGTTGATCGTCTTATTTCGGTGAGACCAGATGGGTTACTTTATGAACCCCCCCTTTCTTGGTGCGCGATCGTCTTATTTAGGTGCGATCACTTCGTACTAGGGCCGTCTTATTTAGCTGCGACCCGGCACTCATCACCCGCTTGTGCTATGGGTATCTGTAAGTACGAGTCATCTTTTGCGACTGCGTACCCATTACTCGCTTTTTGCTGCGGGAATCTGAGTACGAACTTGTTCGTCAGGTGAACATAGACTTAAGCTCGTTCGTCTTTGTTCGGGTCATCCGGCTTAGGTGCGACCTCAAATAGGCTTGAACTAGAAAATCTTAGCGAACAAAAGTACATGTATTTTTTAATTTTTCTTTTTGCAACACTTTGTATTCTATTACAACCTTCATATTTGAAGAAGACTAATCTATTACACAACTATAGATATCAGGGTTTTGAATTTAAACATTGTCTTGAGTAGACACGAACTGGCCTCACCTTGTCCGCGGAATTGATGTTGACAAGGATGTGGCACATCATCCTGTCTACCCTTCTTTCTTAGTAACATGCTCAAGCAAAGAACAACATAAGCTTTCGTCCTCCCCGACAAGCCGTGATTATGAGGGCGGCCTTTGGCATGAGCATGTGGCCAGATTCTGCGCCGCTTAAAAGCGGTCTTGAGCAAAATTTTTTCACTTTCGCACCATTCTGTCCCTTTCAAGATGCCTAAGCATCGGGTCCATGATATTGCTTTTAAGCGGACACTTTGACATCCTCCTTCCTGGAGGAGATTTTGGGGATGCATAGGGGACTAGTGATTTACTATCGCATAAGCAAAGATGAGTAACGGAGTGGCAACCATAACTCGCCAAGCATCTTGAGTCCCAAGAACGAGCTTCAACTTTGTCTTTAGTAATGTCATATAGGGTATAAATCTCAGTCTGAGGGCGGATGCTCGATTCAAATTAATGATTCTTTAAATCGAGAGCTGGATTCTTCTACGTCTGGGGGCATACTAAACCAATTTTCTTCTGAGAATCGTAATATTTTTCCTTTTTTCTTCTTCATCTTTTCTTTTTTCTCTGCTTTTCTCAGTTATCAATATGCCCCTATTTATAGAACTATCCCAAGCTAGTGCTAGCTCTCTTACTTTTGCTCCCCCTTTTGACATCTGTTCAGCTTTTTGACAGCTCTTGCTCGAAGATTGACTCATCCCTGCTTGGTTGCCTCCACTTGTCAACTCGTTCTGATACGTATCTTCTGTTGACAACTCGTTCTGACACGTACTATCGATAGTGCTGGCCAACATTTCTTTCCTGAAGATATGTGTCGAACATAATGTACTCTTCTTTTAGAATTGTCCTACTCGTTTGAACTGAATGGCTGATTATGTTCGGCCCTTTGTGTTCGTTTCAGCTACATCGGCCATTATGTTCGGCCAACTATGATCACTTCAGCTGTGCGGACGATTTTGTTCGGCCGACTATGCTCGCTATTATTGATAGTATTTTTTCAAATTTGACGCATTCCACGAGTAGGACAATGGGACTCCATTCAGGTCTTCCAAATCATAGGCCCCATTTTAGCAAACGCTCAGTAACTCCGAATCTGGACCTTCCCATGCTTTCGGCCAACACACCACTTGATACCCCCCGCTGCTCGCCTTTTAAAACCAATAGCCCACATTGAACTGCGTGTTTCGACTTTGGAGTTGTAGAACTTCTCGATCTCTTTTTGTACATGGCATTCTTGAAATCGACCTCCGTCCTTCTTTTCTTCCAACAGTTCAGACTGTCGGCGGCGCCGGTCATTAATGTGCTCTCCAAAAGTCATTGTTCGATGACTTGGAATCTTGATTTATCTTGTATAACAGCTTCCGCACCAAATGCCAAGGCAAACGGGGTCTCCGCAGTTGATGTTCTGAAAGTTGTTCGATAAGCCCATAATATTTCAGGTAACTCTTCAGCCCATCCACCCCCCTTGAAATTATCAAGTCTGGCCTTGAGGGTATGCTTGATGATTTTATTAACGGCCTCAACTTGTCCGTTTGATTGGGGATAATCTGGAGTTGAGTAGTGCTTTTTATCCCCCAAAGAGCACAATTGCATCAATTCACTTCCATCGAACCGCTTTGCCGTTATCGATTAAATGATTGGGAAAGCCCAAATTGACAAATGATATTTTTCCAAACAAAGTTCCACATTCTTTGTTCGGTGATCTTGACAATGGCCTCGGCTTCTGCCCATTTAGTATAGTAATCAACGGCAACCACAACAAATATTACTCCCGACGTGCCAGTAGGAAATGGGCCGATCAAATCGATCCCCCATTTAGCAAATGGCCACGGGCTATAGACTGACACTAATTCTTCAGGTGGGTTATGAATAAGTGGGGCATGTACTTGGCACTTGTGGCAAGCACGAGCATACGCGAGCAAATCCTTTTTGAGGGTTGGCTAATAATAACCTTGTCTGATTATTTTGTGCGCCAGGACGAGCCCACCTGTATGATTTCCGCATACTCAATCATGGATTTGTTCCAGAAGTACACGACCTTCTTCAGGAGTAATACACTTCAAAAGTGGAAGTGAGAAGCTTCTTTTGTACAAATGCTCGTCTATGATAGTATAACGAAAGCGATTGTAACTGAGGCAAGTAGCTCGTGCCTTATTTTCAGGGAGAAGTCCCTTTTGTAGGTAACTCAGGATTGGAGTCATCCAAGTTTCTTGTTCGCCTGTTACTTGGGCGATCATAATTCTGGGAACTAATGGCGAACAAGTTGTGACGACCACAATGTCTGTTGTGTTAGTCACTCCTTCTGCTATTGCCAGGCGTGCCAAAGCATCAGCGAACGAATTACCCAATCGTGGTAATTGTTCAATGAAAACTTGTTCGAAATGCTCGAGCAATTCTTTTTGCTAGTTGTTGATACTTATGTCATCGCCTCAGACCTCGTACTACTTTGTCACTTGATAAACAATTATCCGAGAATCGCTATAAATCATCGACCTCTGAATTCCCATTGTCATTGCCATCCGTAGTCCAAATGATCAAAGCTTCATATTCGCTTCATTATTTGTAGCCGGAAATCAAAACGGATGGTCATTGAATGTTTGCTGGTTGGGCGATGAGAACTACCGCCGCTCCAACTCTTGAACTTGTTGATGAGCCATCAACATACATATGCAATGGTTGGTCGATAGCTTTTTTTTGAGCATTTGAGGATATGTCAACTCGACCATGAAATCGCCATACCGCCCTTCATTCTTTGTTCATGAGCTTAACGTAATGCCGAATTGTCCTAACTCCACCGCCCACTTTAGTAATCTGCGGCAGATCACGGTCGGTGGAGGACTTAAGAATGGGAAAGTGGTCAAGATTTCGAATCGAGTGATCGAAAAAATATGGTCGTAATTTTCTAACACTCATGACGAGGGCATATGCTAATTTTTCCAAAGGTTAGGTAATCGAGCTCGGCTTCCTTAAGCACTTGGCTTACATAGTAAATGGGCAAGTGTATGGTCCTTCGCTCGACGAAAGCACAAAGATCGATGCATGTTCGGATGCAAAGAAGATACGATAGAGTTGTTCGCTGGGGACAAAGCTTAGACAAAGGTCTCGAGTATCTCCAAGGTATTTGCTTCAATGATTCTAATGCATTTTGGCAATGCTCGGTCCATCGAATTTCCCTTTCTTTAATGTATCAAAGAAAGGTTTGCATTTATCTCCGGTTAAGTGATATAAACCGCCATTCGAAAGCTAAACGTCCGGTTAACCTTTGGACCTCTTTCACATTTTTTGGGCCTCTGATATATCGAGCATGGCTTGAATCTTTGATGGGTTCACTTTGATCCCTCGTTGACTGACCATATGTCCGAGGAATTTTCCTGAGTGAACCCCAAAGCTGCATTTCGTCGGATTTAGCTTCATGTTATACTCCCTGAGTATATCAAACGTTTGTCGAGGGTGGGTGATGTGGTCTTCCTTATGTTCGCTTTTTTACCACAATATCATCAATATATACCTCAATTGTTCGGCCGATGTGTTCGTCGAACATTTTATTCACCAAACGTTGATATGTTGCACCGGCATTCTTTAATCCGAATGGCATGCGTTGCCAACAGTACATATTCTTCTCACTGCAGAATGCCATATTCTTTTGATCGTCCAGATGCATGGGTATCTGGTGATAACCAGCAAATGCATCCATGAAAGTCATGAGTTAAATGGCTTTCTTTGATTATCGACCGATAATCGAAATCTTGCGCATCGGAAGTTATATTTCGGACAAGCCTTGTTTAAATCCGTGAAATCAATACATAGCCTCCAAGATCCATTAGACTTGTGGACGAGCACAGGGTTCGCAAGCCATTTTGGGCATTTCACCTCTTGAATCAATTTGTTGTCGAGCAACTTTTTGATTTCACTATTCATTGTCGCATACTTTTCCGGACTAAATTTTCTGCGCTTCTGGATAACTGGAGTTTGTATTGGATCAAGGTTGAGGGAGTGGCATGCATATTTTGGATCAATGTCAACCATGTCCTCGTGCGACCATGCGAACACATCCAAGTTTGCCTGAAGATAAGCAATAATTTCTGTTCGAATTGGTTCAGGTAATTCTGAACCAATGAACACTTCTAACTCGGGTCTGTTCGGGTCGATGTTGATGGACTCCAGTTGTTCGACAGGTGTTGCTCGTTTTCTCTTTTGTTTCCACCGAGGATCCTGAATGGACCCCCGGTGTTCGTCATCAACCTCCATGGGTTCGAAACCTATGCGAGGTTCTAGGTCCGTTTGCTTGTTCGGCTGATCAATATTCATTTGATCAAGGAGATCTGGGGCATGAACTGCTACCCTAGATTTTATGTTCGCGCATTCTGTGTTCGCGCGAGGAGCTGTGCTCGTCAAACTTATGTTCGTCGAAGGATATTGAGGCGAGGCATTTGCTCGCTGGCTTGACTCACCAATCTCCCATGTTTGCTGCATCATGTAGATAATATTTTGTTTTTCTGGTGCACATGATAGCAAACAATCTCGAGCTTTCTTCTGATCTCCTTTTATTCTACCTGTTCCATCTTGTGTTGGAAATTTAACATAGTAGTAATACGTAGAACAGGCCGCTTTAAATTCCTGAATGAACGGGCGACCTAGAAACCCGTTATAAGTTGATGGAGCATCGACGATTACAAAATCTAGCATTCTAGTTCGTCGGATGTCCGGATTCTGAGTTGATTCTAACTCGACTCCCTAACCTAATCATACCATAGGGTCGGGTTACAGATTCCCCAAAACCCATTATGGTATGATCACATGGTTCAATATAACTGCTCAAGTCCCCAACTTGCTTTTCCATCTGGTGAAGGGTGTTGACGAACAAAATATTCGCATAAGCTCCGGTATCAACCATGAGACGGTGCACCTTCAACCCGAGGAGACGAGCACTAATGGTTAAGGAGTCATTGTGGGGAGTTATGATTCCGTCGAGATCATCTTCTGAAAACATAATTTGGTGAGAGGGTGGCGTGCTAGCTGATGTGCTCGCCACCTTCACCTGATGGATGCTTTGCATGGCACGCATCTCCATCTTTTTTCGTCTATTCGATAATGTTGGTGCCTGGTAACATCCACCCACTGGACCATATTCAGGACGTATCATGTGAATCTCTTGACTTTCTCGACCTCTTCCCACAGTAGGAGGCCCTCTTTTGGGTATTTCAGTCCTTTTACATGATTCTTCGGGATCACTGTCAGATGTTTTTTTGGCTTTACGTTTACCCCTTCGATCTTCTGTTTTTTCAGTTCGGGAGTCTCTGCTCACCGGCTTTTTTAAGAATTGGGTAAGACGATTATCTTCGTATAGCTTCCAAAGTTGGCGGAGTAAATCGCGACAATCTTCAGTATAGTGCCCGATGTACTCGTGGTAGTTACAATATTTGGAAGCATTGAGCCGATGTTTATCCATTATGATTCTTCTTGGCCTTTCCAACATGTCCCGATCTCTGATTTGGTTAAAGATTGTCTCCGCTGAAACGCCCAAAAGACTTCGTAGGGCGTTTGCTTCTGCTCTTTCTTCGAATGGTTTGAAAGAGCCTGGGGGTTTGTACCCCCCTTCATTCATCACTTTCTTCCCGAAAACTTTTCTAGTTGTAGGTTCCTGACCCAATCGTGATTGGGCGAGCAAATCTTGCATGGCTATGATTTTGGCCGCTCGCTCTCGGAACTCAGAATATGTGTTCGGCCAGTCTTGATGCATGGCCTTCCACATGTCAGTATTTAGAGTCAAGCCCCCGACCACCGCGAGGATCTTGGCATCCTCTTCAACTGGGGCCCCATCATACAAACATTTATCAAATCTTTCGATGTATGCCCGATCAGACTCACCTTTTAGTTGGGAAAAATGCGTCAATCTTTGTTTTGGCGCTGGACGAGCACACATGGATGAAAAGTGGGACAGAAATCGTTGTCCCAATTGAACGAAAGATGTGATAGACGCGGAGGGCAAGGTAGAAAACCATCTATGTGCATGATCACCCAAAGTCATGGGGAATGATTGGCACTGCGTTGCGTCTGTGGCCCCTATCGCGATCATAAAATCTGAGTATTTCTGAGATGGACATGAGGGTCAGACTCAGCATCGAACATGGGGACTGGTGGTCGAGTCTTCGCTACTTTCTCTTGTATTTCGGCCGCCATGATCGCCGGTGATAATGGCGAGCAGGGTATTGTGCTCGCCCGAGGGTGGCCTTTGGTCGCGGCCAGGTCGGCCTGTAATCCCTCGATGGCTTTCTGCATTTCCGCAAATTTTGTGGAACTGACAGACTTGGATCGGGGTTGTTTCCCATCATGAGGACCCAGTGGGTCATGCTCGTGATGGGGCAGTCCCCCTTTACATGATTGTTCTTGACTACCCAATCGATGATGGATAGACAGTTTTGTTCCTGCCGATTTTTGTTCGGCATGCGGACGATCATGAAGACCTGAGTGTGCGGGCATATTTATTGGTTGTTCCTTCCCTAGATCCTGTCGACTATTATTGTCGATTCGGTCTTTGGCGGAGAGCCTCAAGCGTCCAAACGCTGAAGGTCTAGACCCCTGAGGCTGTTCGTCATCAGACGTATCATCGGCTTTTTTATTCGCCCGCTTCACAGTTTTCTTTTGAGATTGCTCGCTATCAGGTGTACGCGAGCGTCGCTCTTCATGTTCTTGAGTTTCTAATTTGGCCAACTCTTTTTCAGCCCTCTCTTTCTGCGCTCGCAGCAAGAAAGTGATGGCTTTTGTTGTGGCAGCAGGATCATTGGCAATATCCTCAAGATTGATGGTCTCTACTTCCCGATCTTTGTGAGGCTGGCACTGAGCCACTTTCCGGTCATGTGGTCGGCTTTGTCCCGACCTCTCCGTTTGTGTGTTCCTAGATTGAGGCATTTTATTTATTTTTTCTGCCTCGGCTCACTAAGGGTTTGTGTATGGGTTGGTTTCTTGGTGAAATACCCTCCTTCTAGCGCCAGTTGTCACGAGTCATTTTTTTTATCGAGAGTATTATGTGGCTAATTTGGTAATAACTCGCAAACAAAACATGCACGTGTACGATAAGTTGTAAATAAGATGAATTTGTTGACCCAGTTCGTCAGGAAATGACTACTCTGGGGGCATACCAAGCTAGGATGTGGTATTGTGAGCTTTACACGTACAATATTTGATACACCTTATGAAGATGAATCATTGCAGATGAATATAATTTGGAGAGTTAGCCTCTGAGTGCTAGGGTTTCTAGTATGATCACTCGAATTTTTCTATTCCTTACCTCTCAAGTATGGGTATGACTCTTTCTGGGAAATTTTTCTGAAGCTGTCTCTTGTTCTTTTTTCTTCTATTTATAGTACTTTGACAAGCATGAGCTGGTTTGGCAAGCATGAGCTGGAGACTTCGGGTCTTGCAAGAACTCATGTAATGCTGCCACGTTTTCAACTTCGTCTTTCTGGTTGATCTTTGCGCTTACTTGTTTATAAGGTACTCTTTTGATCGTCCAAATCAATCTTTTGCTCAACTGAATTCTTTGTTTGCCCCATTAAACCATATCAATTTCATGCTGGAATATTGTCCTCCTCGAGCACGCTGAGCCCTCAGGATGTTCGGGTCTTCGGGATATCTGAGTGTCGAGCACTCTGACCCTTCCGAGATGCTGATTCTTGAGAATGTTGTCTTTGCGAGCATCTTGACCCTCGGGATATCCGAAGCGAACAATCTTGACCCTCAGGATATCTGAGGTCTTCGGACACACTGACCCTCAGGATATCTGAGGTGCGAACATACTGACCCTCAGGATATCTGAGGTCTTCGGACATACTGACCCTCAGGATATCTGAGGTCTTCAGACATACTGACCCTCAGGATATCTGAGGTGCATACATACTGAATCTCAGGATATCTGAGGTGCGAACATACTGACCCTCAGGATATCTGAGGTCTTCTGACATACTGACCCTCAGGATATCTGAGGTGCGTACATACTGACCCTCAGGAGGTCTTCGAACATACTGACCCTCAGGATATCTGAGGTGCGAACATACTGACCCTCAGGATATCTGAGGTCTTCGGACACACTGACCCTCAGGATATCTGAGGTCTTCAGGATATCTGAGTATTTTGGTCACCTGAGTCCTCAGATTTGTTTGTGGCCTTCTTGACTTAGCTCATCTGATTCCTTCTTTCCTGACCTGAGTGGCGAATACTTGTCCATTGGGCATGATTATTTTAATAAATATTACACGTGTCGCTCTTACGCGTTCGATTAATCCTGAATTATTATATCGAACACAACAGTTGCATATAATTGAATCACAGCCTAATCACTATTTCATTAAAGGAAGGTTTTCAACAAAAGCTTAAAATGAGTATAAACTAAGGGCCAACTATTCCGCACATCTGAGTAGCTAGAACAGATAGTTACCGAACCGAACTTACTCTTCTGAGGGTTCAGTAAGTTAGTTATCTGATCCAAGCAACTCAGGATCTCTGAAACTCAGGACTCAGTTGGGATTATCTAAGGTATCTGAAAGCAGCTCAGGATCACTGTCTCAGATAGACTTTAACTCAGAGCAATTTGTGCTTCTCAGGACCAAATCATCAGGACAACCTGACCCAAGCTGACCTTAGTAAGAAAAGTTTTAAAAACACTGAACACGTGTATTCCCCCCCCATACACGTGTAAGACTCGTTTGCACCGGGATCAACACTAAGGAACCAAGATCCAATAACAGAACAAGAATGTACCGAGGCGTTATCACTTTATAAGAGAGATAATAGCTAGAGGAGAGATAGAGTTAGAACGTGTCCCCACGGAGGATAACCTGAGTGGTCCTTTCACCAAGGCTTTGAGTGTTCATGTACACACTAGACATTTTAATGGTCTAGGGGCTAGACATGTAGGTGATTGGCTCTAGTTCAAGTGGGAGATTATTAGTGTTGGTGTCCTAGAGACAATCCATTGTAAGGACATAATACTCAGATAATATTCAGTATTTGTTTAATGTTAATGTTTGTTTAATATTAAATTTATGGCGTTACACTCATTAGAATATTATGTTTGATTGTTTGCATTTATTCTTATATGTGTTCCCATGAATCACTGTTGTGATTGAGTGTGTGAGAACTCAGATGACTTAAGCTTGATTCTCAAATAGCCCCAATCGATGATCATCAAGAATGGGTTATTGATGATGCAATGAAGATTGGTGTGCGATCTGCATCATACTCTTAGAGAGTGTAGTAAGATCTCACTTACTACGAGATACTTGGTATCTCATGATGGATGTACAAATACCGTAGAGGGTATTGGTATACCCATCCGAGAAACCGTTTGATGTAGTTCCACTATATGTGTCTACGGGTGTCTCGGTTAGTGGGAGCTATGCGATACTTCTTTGACTTGAGGTCAATACGCACGACATGTGTGGAGTGATGAACTTTGACCATGACCGATGCTTGCACCCGTCTATGGGTAGATATGGCTTGGATTGGGTTCATCACGAAGTGCATGTGCGTGGTAGTTGAGCCAAGAAAAGGATTCATTCCTCAAAGTGGATTTAGAGAGAATACTCATCTTCTCATCATAATTGGATCTAAGTCATTGGCCAATGCACGTCAACTTAGACTTTGTCTAAGTGTGACACTAATGATCAATTAGTGATTAGAGATAAATTGATTTAGTTATTTGAATAGACACTTCATCATGTTCAAGACTAAATCGAGTATTCGTGAATGAAAGGAGGAAATCGCAATTGCCCACATTTCTATTACAGGTAGTTGCACTTTTCTCGCAACGTACCTCATATATTGAGAATGTCTGATTTATTGTCTAGGGTTCAATTAAGACCGTTAGTTTGACTAATCGCTCGATATATGAGGGTCTATAGGTCACACAACAAGTAGTCCCCTTCACAGAATAAAGTTGGTTGATTAAATGTTAAATTGGATTTAATATTTAATTTATGGAGAATTAATTAATAATAGATTAATTTGGAATTAATTATTATTAATGTTTAATTAAATTGGATTTAATTAAATAGGAATTACCACCAATAATATATGGAATATTATTGTAGGATTTAATTATATGAGGAAATAAATTGTAGAGATTTTCCACATATGGAAATTAAATTCGTAGAGATTTATATGGAGAAATAAATCCTAGGGATTTATAGAAATAAGGATTAGGGATATTATTTCCTAATTAGGCTAGCTTAAGATTTAAGCCGAGTCTCTCCTATAAATATGAGCTCTTGGGATTCATAATTATCAGTTGTTCAAATCTCTCCATAAAATCTAGAGTTAGAATTTTTCTAGCAAATTCATCTAGGGATTCAACGCTGGCGAATTGCGCGAATTTGTAAACGGGGATTACGTGGATACCGTAGTTGAGAAATCTGCTCTTGAGTTGCTGTAAGATTTCTTGTTACTGATTTTCGTGTTCATACTTGCAATTATATGTTCATTGTTGGTGAACTATTTAATTATGTTGCGCATGTTTTACGTGTTTATGTGCCTCTAAATTCCAACACAACTACCATGCACATGCACTTCGTGATGAACCCAATCCAAGCCATATCTACCCATAGACAGGTGCAAGCGTCGGTCATGGTCAAAGTTTATCACTCCACACCTGTCGTGCATATTGACCTTAAGTCAAAGGAGTATCGCCTCGCTCCAACTAACTGAGACACCCGTAGACACATATAGTGGAACTACATCAAACAGTTTCTCGGATGGGTATACCAATACCCTTTAAGGTATTTGTGCATCCATCATGAGATACCTAGTATCTCGTTGTAAGTGAGTTCTTACTACACTCTCTAAGAGTATGATGCAGATCGCACACCAATCTCCATTGCATCATCAATATCCCTTTCTTGATGATCCTCGATTGGGGCTATTTAAGAATCATGCTTAAGTCATCTGAGTTCTCACTCACTCAATGACAGCAGTGACTCAAGGGAACACATATAAGAATAAATGCAAACAATCAAACATAATATTCTAATGAGTGTAACGCCATACATTTAATATTAAACAAATAATAATATTAAACCAATACTGAATATTATCTGAGTATTATGTCCTTGCAATGGATTGTCTCTAGGACACTAACACTAACAATGGTAATATGGCTCCGGGTTATTTTTTTTCGTGTTTAAGATTATTTAGTCCATTAATTAATTAAGTCACTCAAAAAGCTTTATTTTAATTAATATCTTTATCATTGGAGTAAGGACAACTCGGCATTATTATCTATACCGGAAAATTAATTTCACTTGCAAGATTTGGTATGATAAAGGTTCTGAGCCCACCAAAGGGACAAATAATACAAAACTTTCCAAGCACACGATTCTCTGTATTAATTTAGCAATTGTCATGTAATTAATATTATTGCCCAAGATACAAGGTATCGAAGTCGCAATGATTCTCTTCCCAGCATAAGTCAAAGCAATAATTATTAATCACACGCAATCCTTATTAAGTGACAGAGATTAAGAAATTAATAACCACTGAGGTCTAACTCTTCATCCCATAAGTCAGTACGAAAGAGTTTATCCTCTCTGTAGGTCCGCTTCAGCGCAACAAATGCACTAGTGTAATCTCTCGATCAAGACAAGACAATCTGAGCTTTACACATCAACCGTTACCAATAGATTGTTCAGATCTATCTAAGTTGTGAAACATGCATTCGTTTACAAGGGACTGTTAATGTGATCTTCCGTGATCTGGTATCACCATATTAACTACAATGTAACACGTGCTATTTTATGAACATTTTCCAGTAAATATATATAACATTCATCCATACTTAATGCAACAGTGATAAATAATTTATTTCAGTAAATATGCGTTTAACACATAGGTTATACAAAGTAAAAGCATACTTTCACGTATAACCCCAACAAATGAGGCGTGAGAAAGGGCTATGTTTCAATCGCGATGAAAGATTCGTACCTGGGCATAGGTGTAAATCAATGCAGGCGTTTCTCATTGAACCTGTGGAGTCAGATTATGAAAGTAAAGATAGTAGAGGAGGAGAACGTGAGATTGATAACATTGACTTTTTGGTACATGTGATAATGACGAGTGTGGGCCAAGGACGATGAAGTTGGTTGCATGGGTTCGAAATCAACAACATGAAGTTCTTATAGACAACGGATCAACGTACAATCTCATCAAGCAGGATTTGGCGACTAAGCTCAACCTCAAGACTGCAAGTGTAGGACCCTACAAGGTGAAGATTGCTAGTGGCGACGGATTAAAGTGCAACATCATGTAAAGAACATTCATATTAACATGCAAGGGGTCGCGATTCGGACCGATTTATATGCTCTTCTGATCGTAGGACCAGATATCATATTGGGGGTGAAATGGTTGAAGGGATTGGGGCCAGTGTTCATAGATTACGGTAAGGGCACGATGGAGTTTGAATGGGAAGAAGGTAGAGTCAAGTTGAAATCGCGGGTCAAAGAAGAAGTTGCGTGGGGAAATTTTGATGAAGTGAAGGGTCATTTTCCGAAATTTATCCTTGAGGACAAGGACAATCTTTAAGGGGGCGGGAATGATGCAGACGAAGGTTTTGGGCTCAAGAATACGAGATTCGAGCTAGGCGAGGCCGACTAAAGGAGGTGGCGGGCCAAAATTAGGCCCATAGGGGTCGAGCAAGGCCAATAATAGGCCAACTAGAAGGTGGAGTGGGCGGCAAGATAGTTTGAGAGGATATGGTCCTATTTTGCAAAGATATGGTCCTATTTTCAAGATGTGGCAAGATTGGCAAGAATATTTACATGGTTGGCGAGAATATCTTCAAGGTTGGGAAGATATGCAAGGAAGTCCAAGATTTATAAGATTTACAACTTATTTCTTATAGTTTCGTATATTGTGCTTTATTTTAGAATATCACATAGATTTTGTTAGATTTAGACCTTTTTTTATTAGGTTTAGTCCTTTTTCTTTATAAATAGGTTTTGGACGTCTTTTTCAGTTTTATGCATGAATAAAATTAACTTTTCACTTTCGCAACTTTGTCAAAATCAATTGTTTCTTGCCAACCTGTGTTGGGGCAACAATTAATTATCTTTCTTAGCTTATTATTTGTGTTTTGCGATCGCGGTTCTCATCAGCTGCCTAAAACATTAGGAAAATGAGAGATAATAGGGATTTAAATGTTTGGGCCAAAGCCGCATGGGCCATTTTTGGGCTACTAACTTAAAGTTGTTGACAACACAAAATAGGCCCAACATCTCCACCTCTTTGGTCCAACATCCAAATGCATCATTGCCCCATTATTTACAGACGGAATCAAGGACTTTTTATCATCATTGCCCAACACACACACACACACACTATGCACTCACACGTACCTACACAGAAAACACACAAAGTTAATTTCCCGTACCTGCACAGAAAAAACACAAAGTTAGTTCACATACGTAAGAGCACAAGCACAAAGACACAAAAGCTCCACCTTACTCGGAGCATTCACAAAAGCACACAAAGCAAGCACAAAGAAACATGCACCAAGATACATAAAGAAGCAGAAAGACACACAAAGAAACATGCAAAAAGACACACAAAGAAACATGCACAAAGACTCATGCAAGAGAACAAAAAGCACACGAGCACACAAGAGCACAAAGAAACAAAAAAAAAACCACTAAAAAAAAAACTCAGTGATAGTCCTCATAATCTTCAGTAGTAGCCACATTAGCACGATTTTCTTGGTGGTCATTATTAGGCAGCTGCTTCTTTCTAGGCTTGGTGCATTCCTTAATCATATGACTAGGATCACCACAATTACAGCACTTCCTAATTCAGGGCCTACCACGAGGTTTTGACTTACTACCTGATTCATCATTCTCACCATTAGAACTATCATGCTTCTTACCACATTTCCCTCTAACATGCATAACCTCACCTGAAGGATTCTTACTCCCATTATGTTTCAAATCTAATTCCTCACTCTTAAGGCCATTTACTACAATATCATGCGTCACAAAATCTCTACCATACTTTATAGTAGATTTAACATCATTATAAGAGTCGGGAATGACATTCAACAAAACAACAGGAGAATATTCATCAATATGCTTATTACCAGTCAATTTAATATCCTGAATAAATTTAGTAAACATGTCCAAATTCTCTTCAATATCACGTTCAAATCAAGTTTAAAATGAAAGAATTTTTCCAGAAGAAAGAGTTTACTAGGCAACGAAGTATCAATGTATAGCTCTGCCAATTTATCCCATAAATCCTTGACAGAGTCCATAACACTTACTTCCCTAAGCACATAATCAGATACATGCAAGGTGATAGCAGATAAAGCAAGTTCGTTGATTTCCTTCTATTTATCAGCAGTATCAGTGGAAGCATAAGATTTATCAATAGCCTTAAACACACGTTGTTGTATCAAAACACATTTTATTTTTTGTTTCCACATACTGAAATCAATTTTTCTATCAAAAGGTTGCATGCCAAAAGAGAAATGCGAAGCCATATTAGCAAATATAATTAAACCGCACAAAGAAAACACACAAATTAGCAAGCGGAAGCAAATAATAGGTTCAACAAATAAACTAAATCTACATCAAATTGTATTGAACGCCCCAACTTTTTCATTGAGCCCATAAAATTTAGTTATTCAGGCATTGTTCTTGAAGGATCAAGCTAGTGAATTATGATCTCTTTTTCTTCGAACTTGACATACGTATCCATATATGTATACATATATTTATAAATGTCAATAATCAACAAAAAATAAAAAAATATTTAAATTACGAAAGATGAAATTACAACATGCCCGTGCATTGCACAGTAAAAATCTAGTGAAACAAAAAGTAACTGAGTTATCAATTGTATCATTATTAACACAGTCGCCTTTTTCACATATGTATAATTTTGTTTATTCAAAAAGATGAAAAATGAGATTGTTTAAAAAATTGAGGAGCTGCCAACATGCATATAGATACTTTCACTTGTATAACTCCATGACCCAAATTTCATAAGCACAATAAACTTGGATGAGTTCCTTAAACCCTGCCTGTTTAGCCAAAGACTGAAATTCTTTTACGGTTCTCTCTTTTCCACCTGGACATACGTTCAACATATTCATGTCACCCCGAATTGAATGCGATGCACGTGGCCCATGTGGGTCATCCTGGAGGATTCTTTCAACAATGATTACTTTTCCATTTTGTGGAAGGACTTCATAACAATTTTTCAACAGTTTTTGGTAATGTGCATCGCTCCAGTCATGACAAATGAACTGCAAATCACAAATTTAAATTTAGTTTTAGTCTCTTTATGTAATATAAAAGGAAATGATACAAATTTATATGCATGTGCACGTGTCGAATATACTTTTTTAGAAACATTAATTTTTTTACTAAAAATTATTTTATTAAAAAGTATTTAATTATTTCATTAATATTAATTATTTTATTAAAAATTAATGATTGTGTACCACATATAACAAGTGCACACAAGTAGCGTTACTCGGGAAGAATACATTGTCTACAAATATAGAATAGTGCACGGGAAAGAACATAATAGATATAAGGTTAATTCTTGTATGCATTCAAATGCACCGTGTAATTATAATGCATTTTAAAAACATGCAACTTATTATGTTGAAAGATGCAACTTGTTTAAACTTAATTGTGCAACTGTTTTTTCATATTAATAATTGCATGGTTCAGTGTAAACAAGTTGAATCTTTCAATATAAAAAATTGCATATTTTTAAAATGCACTATAAATGCACGGTACACTTGAATGCACATAAAACCCACTCTATATATAATATAGAGAATACAAAAATCACCTTCAAGAAAATAGCATTGGCTTTGGGCACGCTTGCGAACATGTCGCCACCAATATGCTTGATTCCTACTTGCATAAAAAAGGAATCTTCATGTTACAAAACAAAACTCATAGGTTTGTATAGACACTGAATTCTTAGTATATGTATTAACATCATGTTGTATTATCTAATATTTTATTATATAATACACAATGTGTGTATTTAATGATATTATTAACTAAGGTAGGTGTGATTTTTTCTATGCTACACTGCTGGGCAGCGCCCAGCAGTGCATTAACATGTTGTACTACATGCTTAATGTGTTGTACAGTACAACACGTCAATGCATGTGGTACAACATACTAAAGCACTGCTGGGCAGTGCCCAGCAGTGTAGCATGGAAATAATCGGTAGATGTTATGTGAACCATGTTCATGTTGATATCATTTTAGAAGTTTTATCCAATTAGAGCCTAAAAAATAGTAAAACTATCAATTTAGGGTCTAAAAAAATTTTGCTATCGATTTAGGTCTTGAATATAAAAAAAAAACTATCAATTCGAGGCTAGAAAGATAGATAATATCAATTTAAAACTCGCACATTTTAAAATCATGTTTGACATCTTAAACTTATTACTTACCCAATTATATTCTTATAAAAATAATTTTAAAAAATAAATATATATAATAATTTTACGGGAGTAGAAAAATTAAGAAAATAAAGTAATAAAGTAAAAATAATAATTATATAAATAAGGATATAAGTTTTAAGATGTCAAATATGGTCTTGATATTTCTTAGTCCTAAATTGATACTTTTTATTTTTCAGACCCCAAATTGATTATTTTCCATTTTTCAAGTCCTGGATCGATATGACAAAAAAAATTAGGTCCTAATTTGATAATTTTACGAGTACCAATATTTTAAAATATATAATTTATGTTTGATTTTAAATAGATACTTTGTATGTTAAATAGTATTACTATGTACATGTCCATAAAAATTTTTGTTTGATCAATTTTACAAGTAATTATAAATGAAAAAAGATGGGGCATTTAATCAATTACCGGGAAGAGATGGAGCTGTGTGGATAACATGGGGCAAATCAAAATTGATAGCTTCAATAGAAGGATATTTGGATGTAATGCGTCTAAGTGAAGCTCCGATTCCACCAGCAACATCCACGAGGGATTTGAGACCCTCAAATCCATTGTATATTTCAAGAATTCTTTTCATAAAGATGGTGGATTGTGCTGCCATAGCTTGATTGAAAACTTTGTTAAATCTCGGATCTTTATCCGCGTATTCAAACGCATGCATGCCATGTGCTCTCTCGAATGGATTTCCTCCCTCAAAAATAGCATCTTTTAGATGGTTCCTGCAAGCCAGCATGAGGTAAAATGTCTTTAATCATTTCTTTTCTAATTAAGTAAATATATTTTTATAAATTGGTATCCGGCTCAAGGACCGAATAATTTGGGGAATCATAAAATACTGTCAACTGGCGAGGGCCTCATTTCAAGGCAGAACAAAGCACTGTATGAACTGATCGGTCTCATAAATTGATCTCACCTTGAGGGTTTCGAATCTAAGACCGAGAAGGGAGCGTACTCCCAAGTCCCAACTCTTAAGTTACTTACTCTCCGTCCCAACTCTTTGTTCACATCACTTTTTTTCTCGTATTTTAGCGAGCGAATTTTTTATTAGTATTTAAAATGATAAAGTGACTTTTAAGAAGGGGTATGATAGATTTATTCCTCTTCTATTATATATCTTCTTAAAAATTACTTTATCATTTCAAGTATTAATAAAAAACTCGTTCGCTAAAAGATGAGAAAACAATAATTATGAACAAAGAATTTGGACGGAGAAAGGAATATTAATTGCTTTCCTAGTTCTTATTGTGTTATGTGTTTAAAATATAATGATCGAACGCTAAAAAGGAGTTGATATGTCCTCTTTTATACTTCATATGTGACATAAAAATAGTCATGATTTTTTTATGTCACAAATTATAGTCATTAGTATATTAAAAGTGGGTAAATTTTTTAAAATAACTTATTTAATTTATATTAGAAATAAACATGTTTATTATTTTACATGAAGTCCTTGTTATTAAAAAAGTAATACATCAAAAACATTATCGATAAAAATCATAATTTCAAGAATAATAAGTAATAGGCGTAAATAGGCGTCCTAATTTAGATTGATTATTTTCTAAAAGGGAAATAAAGAAACTTTCTTTACAAAAAAATACTTCTTATAAACAACACTTATTTACATCACATGTCACTCTACAATACACACTAAATCTATTTTACACTATTTAATACTGTTATACAATCATTTTCTTAAAGTTGAATTGACATTCATACTCCTCCACCAAACTCATTTTACATAATTTAATACTAATATTTCCTAATTTTCTTAAAACCCCGAGTTATAGTAAGTGACCAAACAAAATAAGAACACGCATAGCTAGTATTTTATTAGTTTGTGTATAACTCCAAACATGATTCTCTTTATGGATTAGGGGGAGTATATAATCGAAGAAAATATACAAGAAAAGAAAAGCTAAGCAGAACAATTAATGACGTTCCTATCCGGCCAAATTTTAGAGAAGTATAATTGGACATTTGTACTTGAATAAAAATTGAAGTAAATTGTAAATATAGTCCCATTAAAATGACAGTTTTTCAAAAATGTCCTTTTTTTTTGCCCAAAAATGGTCCACAGTATTTACAAGCAAAATACAAATGAGTTTTTGGGACCAAAATTATTTTTTGAAAATTTTCTTGGGATCAAAATTGTTAAATAAAAATCGAATGGTACCATTTCTCAAAAAAAAAAAGGAACAAAAAAAATATGGAATCAAATCTGTTAGTGAAAAATTCTCATGGGACCAAATATACCCAATTTTGAATGTTAAATCAAAAAATAAATTATACCAGGGCTCCATGAAGACCTTATCCTGATACATATGAGCAAGTGAGGCCAGAGAAACTCCATCCTCATTTCTAGTTAAAAACTTGCACACCGGCGCCACGGAATAGCGCCGCTCGACTCCGCCATCTGGAAACGTTGTGAGGCTGCAATTGACGACGGAATAGGTGGCCAGAAGCCGGAGAATTCTGTCAATCATGGAAGCTGCTTCGGGATTGCTTGTTGGAAGGTGGGAAGCGATTTCAGAAGCAGAAGTGGAACCAGCTTTTTTGATGAGTTCAAGAAGATCAAGTTCTATGGCGGATTTGAGCACCATTGGAAGCACTGAAGCAGAAGCCAATTGCATGGCGGATAAGAACATATAGCCTCTTCTTCATCCATTGAATTGGTTGAGAGATTTGTTTCTGATTTCATCACTCCTTTAGGTATTGAAAAGTATATATGCAAGGCTGATAATATCAACCATATATATATATGTGTGTTTTTGTTGGGGAATTGATATAAATGAATTTATTACGAACATTTCTACAAGATCGAGCTTTTAGATGAGATGAAATTATTTCATGGTATCAAACTTGGGCCCTGTTTGTTTACTGTTTTGAGGGTATTTGAAATCCTATAGGGAGGATTTGGAAGAACTTAATATAAAATAAAAAGTGTATTTGTATTTTGTATATGTTTGGGAGTGTGGATTTTGTAGGAGTTTATAAAGTTGAATTTTGAAAAAGTAGATGATATAAATAATATCATATTGTAAAAAGTAATGTAGAAATGATTGAATGATTGTTTAATGATTGAGTGTATATATATGATGACGATAATAAAGTAAAAAAAGAGGAGAGAGAGTATTGAGTTGGATAAATAATAATACTTGAAAAATGTGTGATAGATGATTGATAAAGTTTTAAAAATTGTGTTTGTAAAAAGTAAGATATGTATATTATAAGTATTATAGAATATAATTTTGGAGGATTTAAAATCTTATACCGAAACTTTGATAAATAAATAGGGATTTGGAATTTGAAATTCCAAAAGTCACCGGACTATAATGAACAAGACCTCATAGTCTTGGGGTCACGCAATTGTCAACTTAATTGGCCTTATTTTCAAAGGGTGAGTACAGAATTCAACACAAATTATCCACTCGATTAGATAATTAATGTAAACAATTAATTCAACACACAAATTGAACTTTTTAGATAAGTTTATATTAATATTGGAGATGATAACAAAATTAAAGAATGAATAAAGGATGAATGAAAACTAAAACGGAATTGAAGGGAGTGGTTTGGTGTGAAAGGAAATAAAAAAGGAAAATGTAAAAAAAATTAAGAACTAAAGAAAAAAAATAGGAAAAAATCTTTACAAAAAATAAATTTTCTTAATATGTGTGCAAATCTTAGGTGTAAAATGAATTGGGATGGAAGAAGTATAATATATTTTTAATTGTGTTGCATGTTGACTTTTAAGAAATCTAATATAATTTTATTTTTTATTTGCATAATATGTGGGGTTATAACCTAGTGTAGATATAAATAATTTTTTTTTCTTTTGGCTAAAGACAACAAACCCCACGGTAAGAAAAAAAGATAGTGTAGATATAAATAATACTCCTTCCGTCCCTTAATTTTATGCACACTTGCATTATCCGTCCGTCCACCAATTTTATGCACACTCCTTTTATGAAAAAAATTTACTTTATCACTTAATCTTTCCACCATCACTTAACTACTTCAAATGTCATGGCATTTCATTCACAAACAATCATTTTATTTATAAATGAACCCCACAATACCCTATAATACTTCTACTTTATCTACTTTTCTCTTAATTTATATGTGTTGGGAAATTTATAGTTTTGATGAAAGTTCCAAAAACACATGTAATAGGACCAAAACAAATGTTTTCATCTTGCTATAATAATGATTGTATAGAAAAACCGATTATTGAGGGAACTCAATATGTAAAGGTCGAATCGAAGAATCGGGGGAAAGCCGATATCCCAATTAACGAAAAGATCGATTGAATCGATCTTGTCGAGATAACTTAAAAAAGTCATGAACTCAAACCTCTATACTAGAAGATCGGATGACTTCATTTCAAAACAGGCCAAAATCATTTTTCTTATCATTTCTAAACAAGATGAATACAAACCTTAATATCCAATAAGGAAAAAACACGTGTTCGATGTTGCTCTCTCAAACGGCTTAAAACTTTCGATATGCGTTCTGAAAGCCGCATCAAAACTGCAAACTCTACCTAAAATAGCTTTGAGATTCAAATTGCTCTCCAACGGCTCTTTTGATCTCAAGGTCTATAAATATGGGATCACACTTCAGAGTGAAACACCTGAAATGCTTGGACAAACAACATAATCAAGAAGCTCAAACTATAGTCGATTTCATACGAAGAACACAACTAATTTTATATTGTGTTCATCCCATAAGTTCTTAGCAAAAATCTTTTCATCTAGCTATCGAACATATAAATAGTTGAACCTCAACAATCTTACCCAAACCCCCAAGTTAGGATAAGTTGTTTAGCAAGATTTCACCAGGGTTTCTAAATTGATTTACGGGATCGGTTGAGTGAGAACTCTTAAAAC
This sequence comes from Stenogyne calaminthoides, assembly GCA_037126765.1. NCBI lineage: Eukaryota > Viridiplantae > Streptophyta > Magnoliopsida > Lamiales > Lamiaceae > Stenogyne > Stenogyne calaminthoides. Next base: position 14,309,469 of record JBBCBC010000023.1, on the reverse strand, counting down.
ATCTGTTGGTGTATTTGTGTTGGACTAACACACTAATCTAAGTCCGAATCGGTTAAGTCGGTTAAGTTGGTGCCCCTTGTGAAGGGAAGAGTGGACGTGGGGCCGGTTTGTCCGAACCACTATAAATCTTAAATTAACCGCTCACTTTCAAGCGCATACATTCTAAGTTAAGATCGACAAAGACCAAAATTTTTAAAACTTGGAATTTTAGCAAAACCGGTTTTTTAAGGTAAAACTTAAAATTTCCGCGACGATCGACGCTTAATCGATAGTAAAAAATCGCCTTTCCGGCGTTCAATAAGTTGGTTATCGAACCAACTGATTCACTCGCGACTTTTTGATCCACACGAAAAAGTTTTTCAAGTCTATTCACCCTCCCTTAATCGAAATTTGGTTCTTCCCACCATCGACTCGTTTTTGTGGTCATCTGAACCCATCTTGAAAACCGAAAACTCATTCATTTTCCAAAATCACTTGGATAACACATCCCAGTATGTATCATGATTAAGTTCTCTATTGATGAGTATGCGAATTGGGCCATATATATGTCCAACCATCTAGGCTCGATTTGGAAGTCATCGAGAGAGACCCATCATCATTTACTAAAATCGGAGGAGATCCGGATTTTCCCAAAGTCTTGTATTAAAAAAAAAATATTAAGAAAGAAAATCGACTCTGGACACCATTGCAAGACATATCATCATGAAGACAATGGATAAGGTCACCAAAGAGAAGATTAAGTATCTCAAATCTGCGAAAGCAATGTGGGATACTAAAAATGAATTTAAAAGATTTTCAAAATAAAACCGGTGAAGTTCGAGAAATCAAGATGCTGCCTAAAAAACCATCAACGAACTCGATGGAAGAATTACAATGTCTATAAACAAGCTTCGAGAACTTGGTAGAGAGATGATGATAAAGATATCAACTATAAGATCCTAAGGTCTCTCACCAAGAAGTGGGACATGAAGGTCACGTAATCAAAGATTGCCGGACATTTCAAGAATGAAACCTAGTAGCTTGTTCTTGAGTCTTAAAGCTCACGAGTTCGACCATGAAAGAGGTCAAGTATGAAGACGAGGCCCCCTTCGACTTCAAAATCTATTTTTCAAGGCAACCAAAAGAGCGAACAAAGGCCAATGAACCCATTGGAAATATATTAAGTCAATTCGCGTTGCTTACTGGGAAGCTTGAGAAGTCGATATACAACTTGGTAAGTATCGAAGATTTTATAAGGACTATCAACATAAAAGGATTTATTAAAGAACCAGATTTTCCAAGGGAAAGAGATAGTAATTTTAAGGAAGGGAACCGTGGATCCGGTGAGCGGTTTAATCAGACTATAGCACAATCAAAAGAGAAATGGTTTAGAAAGAGCCATGGTTGCTAATTCAGAATCGACGATTCATTTTCCATGAAAGTATATTCTAATGAACTTCAAATTAAATTAACACACCGCTGAATTGAAAAGATCTCTCCAATCAAGAGAAACTTATGCTATTGGGAAGCTAATGATAAATCATCATTTTCGTAAAAAAACTTAGATCAATAGTTATAACTTAAAATTTCGGTTAAAGCTTCCGATCAGAAAAGCAGATCAAAGAACGATGGAAATTAACAGACAAAGAAGTCGATGACTTCAAAATCTTGCAAGCAAAATTCGATGAGCTATTTTAGATGTTTTTTTTCAAAATCATCTCAAACCGCTAAAGACATGAACGCCTATTTTCGAGTAAAGATTGATAAGGAGGGACTTATTGAAAACCCTCCACATCCTCAAAAGCCCCGATCGATTCATCTCGGAAAGGTGTAATCGCATTTAATTTCAAAAGATACACCAAAAGCTAAACTTGTATCTAATAGGGGTAAGAGACCGATTGAGCGGTAAAAAAGTGCCTAAACCAAAAGGAATTTTAAAGCATTCAACTAAGAACCCAGTTCTTACGAAGAAACCTCAACCTTTATCAACAGATCGTTACAAAAGGAAGTCTAATCTGCGACCCAACACGTCACCGCCTAATAAGCATGCTTTTTAAACCCGACCATCTATGCAAAAAGGATATGAATCTTTTGATGGTAGCAAATTTTTAACCCACATAGAAGACAAACCGGTAAAAGGTAAATCATAAGTCTTCTAAGTCATCCAAGGTTCACACAAGTAATCATACAAATCGAAAAAGCATATGAGGATAAGTATGATTATGTTGGATTAAATCGGGGCCTTCGATCCGATCGATCACCATAGAAGTGCTATGGATCCCCAAATCCAAACCTAACCCTCAACCCAATCCGAAAAGGGGTACCTAAAACCCGATTATTTCCGCTAACAAAGGAGGTGTAAAAGCAACTATCCGGGTACATCGATAAATGGATGCTCAAGGCACATGATCGGAAGCAAACATCTCCTCGCCTCCTACATAGAATGCAGAGAGGTTCGTGTACTCTTCGGTGATGATAACTTTGGTTATACCAAAGGGTTCTAACCTTAGAGAATGATGATGTACAAATAATCGAGTCTCGTTTGTCGGTTGTCCGAAGCACAACCTATTATCGGTTTCACAATTTCGCGACAACGGATTCAATCTCGATCAATCAATGCACTATCAAGAATCGAGTCACTCAAATATTGCTAATCGGTTCAAGAAAAGGGACGATCTACACAAATTGGAACAAATTTTGCATGCACGATTGTTAAGAGTTCCAAAAGTAGCGTTTTTCGCACAAAAAGAATGAGCCATCCGAACTTTAAAACTCTTAATAAGATAACCTAGTGGAAGGACTTCCAATGAAGTGTTCTAAAGGATCGGACATGTATTTATGTCGGGTAAACAGTCAAAGCTTCATTCAAAGGGATTTTCGGAAGATATTGAAATTTATATGGATCTGTTTGGACCCGATTACACGGTCGATCCTCAAAATACACTCGTAATCGTGGATGACTATTCCAAGTTTACTTTATATTCTTACATAAGAAGAATGAGACGACAACCAAGATATTTTACTAAAAGATTACAAAATTTGGTGTCATCAAAAAAATCGTTCGATAAAGGTTGTTTATTAATGATTTTTGCTCTAAGTTTGGTATTGAAGATGAAACATATAAATGGAGTAATGAAACGAGAAACAGAACTCTCAAAGAAAATTCGCTTTCGAACAATGTTAAATTTAACATGCGATACCAAACCGAAAACATCGCATAATGTCAAGGCTCACTAAAAAACACCCTATGAACCGTGGAAGGCGTAAAACCTCGATTTTACTTCCATGTTTTTTAATTAAGTAAAAAAGTAATATTTCTAGGGTATTCTAAAAAAGCCTTCGGGTCTACAACAAACGAACCCTTGTTGTGGAAGAAACACCCCATGTAAATTTAAAATGGATCAATAAAGGATCGAAATCAGATCAATTTACATTCCGGATCTAGATTCACCGATTCGATCCTAAGGTACGAACAACTGTTTGAAAAAAATTCGATTCACCGAGATTTGAAGAATCGAACCATCCGGTTCGGGGGGAACTTCTTCATCACGAAAAAGACATCGACACATGATGATTCCAACATCACCGAGACTTGTTCTTATCAAGTGGACCATAACCTGCACCAAATCACTAGTAATAAGATTTTATCGAAACGGACGATGTTCTCAAAATCCGACGCAAATCGAATTAAGGAATAACCATATCCAACCGATCCGATAATTGGAGACCCGCTCGATAAAATTAAAACTAGACATCGATTGGTGAAAGTGCCATGTATTATTTGTTATTTAGAATTGACAATCGAGGAAGCATTACAAGACGGCAAAAATATTCTAGCCATGCGAGGAAAATTAAAAAAAATTTAACTAGTAGAACGCACCGTGCCATCAAGACGTAATTGGCACGAAATGGATCTTCAAGAACAAGAGAGATGAGAAAAATGTTATCACCGTAAATAAGGCAAGACTTGTTGCTAAGGGGTATTCACAATCGGAAGAATTGATTCTGATGAGACCTTTGCACGATTGTACGAGGGGTTCATATTGTCGATGGACGTAAAGAGTGCTTTCTTAAATGGGGTACTAAGCGGAGAAGTTTATGTAACAACCTCCGAAAAAAAGGCAACCAAGTGTATCGTTTAAGAAAAGCTCTTTATGGTTCAAACAGTTCCATGAAACCGGTATGATACACTTCTCGGAATCGAAAGTGGGTTCACTAAAGGAATTGGATGAACCTTATTTCATAGAAGATGGAGAAGATATTCGATGGTTCAATTTACGTGATTTACATCATCTTCGGATCTCCAAACAAGAACCTATGTGAAAGATTCAAAGAACCGAAGGGAAATTCGAGATGTCCATGATGGGATGGGTGAATTAATTTCTTTCAGTCTCCAAGTTAAACAAAGTTCGGCGGATATTCATCTCGCCAAGCAAAGTACACTAGAATATTTTTGGCTAAGTTTGGAATTCAAAATAGCAAGGAAGCCAAAATTCCTATGATGAATTCAAGATGGATCCAGATGATTATAAAGAATATAGGGCTCTCATTGATCTTTATTATACCCGACCGCCATTTAAACATATCAATTTCGCAGAGGTGTTGTGCGATTTCAGTAAAATCCAATGGTCAACCTAAACAAAATTAAGTATCTCAAAGGAACAATAAACCTTGGTTTATTCTACCCATCGATGATAATCTAGAATAGTGGGTATTCGAAAAAGATCGACGAAAATCAACCTCGGAACATGTCATTTCTTGGAAATAAACCGATCTCGTGGTTTTCAAAAAGGCACATCATATAATCAAAACTCAAGGGCGTATATGGTCATTGTTCCCAATCGCCTCGCCTCATTATTGTAGCTAAGAACGTAATATTCTTATAATATTATATAATCACTCGTAATCCAGTTCTACATACAAGATGTGTAGATGTAGATGTCACACCACTTCATAAGAGATCACGTTGAAAAGAAGAATATCGAAATGGAAAAGATTCATAATTGACATATACGTATAATTATTCTAACCAAGCCACTTTTTCATGAAATATGCAATGAGCTAGGACTTCTAGATCTTGGAGAAATGTCACCGAAAATGTTTGATGGAATGCTCTCCGTAACTAACTAGGTTAAGAGACTAACGGATCGAAAAAATCGATTGAGTTTGGTATCTTAATCGATCTCAAGAGATATAAGTTACACGCTACCGATCCAAAGGAACCGATTTTTTAGTTTAAATTTTAAGTCTATCGAAGGAACCGATATTCAAGGTTTATCGATTTAAAGTAAATGCTCGGTTTAAAGGATTATCCGATTAAATCAAATTTGGTTATAGTATTTCTTTGTGATTCGCTTTTAGCCGATATTCAACAAGCAAGATTCGTAGATTAAGAAGCTATCAATCGCATAAGAAAAGGTGAATTTACACAACAAAAATGAAATAATGTAACTTTTTCATTGATAAAAACCGAAGGTGAGGTTACATTACGAAGTTACAAGTATAAAGAAGATCTTGAGGTCAAGACATAAATGTTAACCAAAATCCTAAACCTAGGACCCTTAAATCGATCCAAACCCAAACCCAACTCATTAGGTGAGTGTTAATGAGGGGAAGAGAGAGAGATTTTATGAAATCGACGCCTCAATTTTCCCCACTTAACAAGGTATAATCCCATGCCAGGGATGGACTCTCCAAGTGAAGTGAGAGCGGCATTGACAGATTACTTAAGCCGAGCCCCTAAAAGGAGGAGTAAAAAAATTGTTAAATGGAGCACGTGTGCCAAAGAGTTGGTCATCGATCTCATGGGCACATGTGTTGTCGATATTTTATACCGCACTAAGTCCGATGGTTCCGTTACGCCATCCAGATAGACACACAAGGTGCATACGGTTAGAAAGTGTCTTCTCGATTTGCAACAAAGAGATCCGCCCGCTGGTGGTAGAGAAGCTTTTCTTAAATCATATAAATCGAAGATGATGAAGAAAACAAAGAATGAGGGATGCAAAGGGTTGATTTGAGAAGATGAAACCATATAAAAGGGGTGTAAAAGTGTTTGCCGGAAGTCTCAATTTAAACAAGGGTTCACCAAGATACATGATTCTTACAAAGAAGATAAGTATGGTGAATGGGTGATGTTGTTTGGTCCATTTTATAGAGGCCAACAAGGATGCAAATGCAATTGTCGAATCCGAGAAATTTGCATCAAAAAATAATTAGAAATCAATATAATTGGATAAATTTACGGTTGATTGACATATCGAGATTCGAGACGATATTTACGCATGTCAATCACGCCTTACTTAGGAATAGAAGCTACTACTCTAGACTAAGTTTTGGCAAAGAACACTTTATCCCAAGAATTGGCTTAATTTGATAAGGTCAACCAAAAATCGATTACTTACAAGCATGATCGATAGAGATCCTCACTGAAACTCCAATAAATCGGATATATCGGTTATAAAAATAAATATCGGTTGAAGAACTTCAACCGATCAAGGAGGATCAAAGAGGGAAATCGACGTACTTTCAAGGAAAGATCTCAACAAATCGATGCAACTGTTGGAAAGATCGGTTAAAAGGATCGGTTGGGAAATTTCTTAAGGCTTAAAGTAATGATTAAGATCAACAAGTGGAATCAACATTGACAAATATTGATCGATAACAACATCACCAACCGACACGATCTCTCTTCTCTTGATTCTTTATTTATTTATTGGATCGTTTCTCGATTTTATTTGCCTTCTTTGTACCCACTATCCTTGTGGACGTGTACTGCAAATCATTTAATGCGACGTGGGGTACATGTATTAACTTATATTGATCGTGCTTTTAAATCCAAAAAGTTTTGTGTACGCGTCGCGTTTTCCCAACCCTACGATCAAAACCGCTAAATTGAGCGCATAATCTTTTCAAAACGATTGATCTTCAAAATCTTGTCTTATTGTACCCTCCGCTTATATAAGATTCATCAAACCTTACGAGTTTTTTCCGCTTCACAAACTTGCATTACTCTCATTGAAAAAACTTCAAATTTTACTTTCACGTTTCAAAATTGTCTCCAAAATTTGAATCGGTAATATTTTCTTTTAAGCTTAATGATGAATCTTTCTTTTTCCGATAAAAACATAGTTTTCAAAAGTTGTTTTTCGAAAATTATGCTTCATTGCCTTTTGTTTTCCGCGGAATGATATTGATATTGATTATGCACAAATTTAATGAGTCTATCTCACCAGATGGCCACTCATGGACTTGGAAAGATCATGTGCAATTATGCGAATCGCAACGAAGATCTTTGAGGATAAGTTCGTTCGGGTTTGGAACCACCGAGGATTTTCCATGGAGGTGGAACAAATTCTCAAGAAGGCCGGATTTTATTGCTCGCTCAGCAATCCAAAGGATGCAATGAAGAAGCAATTCTTTGTGGATAAGACGAACCGATGTCGAAAAAAATTGATGAAATCGATCGACAAATGCGCATACATCACTCGTCTGCTCATTCTCACCCGCACATTACAGGAGAATGAGGATGAAAAAATCAAGAGAGCTAGAGGCGAAAAAACATCGAAAAATTCATCGTATGCTAAAAAGAAAGATAGATCATTTTTCATTATATTTAGCCCATGCTCACATCATCAAAAAATGTACAAGATGGCAAATAATTGATTCAAAAAAAAATCTTGCTCCAAGAACACGAAAAATTTGGAGTCAATGAATCCAAAAGGTCTTTCTTCAACAAGGTTGCGCTTATATTAAAAGACAAACCGCTAAGCTACTAATGGAATCGAAATATATCTTACTTGTTGAATATTATGAGTTCGCAGATTTTGAATATATCACCAAATGGAGCTTGATAAATCTGTTTTAAAAGAGATCGCCAAGAAGCTCCTTTAAATGAATAAATGGTGAATGCCGAGTCGCCGATAAAGTTTAACTGTCATTTTGACCAACCATTCAAACAATAACTTCAAGTGATGGATCCAATTCCTACATCTCAAATCACCAATCGATCAACTTCAGAGATCGATTTGTCTCAAAGATCTCCCGAAAAAAGAGATTGAAGTGATAATCGAAGACAAATTTTCAGTTCTCCCAATCTATGACCACCATATTAGCTTACAAAAATCATGACAAGTAAAAATCAATCTTCTTTTTCTCGACGCCACCGAGAAAAGGCTCGAAGTTATCGAAGAGAAATTTGACAAAATGATTTGGACTTTACAATGGAAACGCCAAGAAAGAACTGATTCGAGAACCTAAATCGACTTCCCACCTCAATCGCTTTTTGATCAAACCAAAAAGGGGGAAGGATCTGAGAAACCAACCGACACATCGAAGACAAGGCCCATGGACAAAGCTCAATTGCAAGAAAGGTTTATTAAATTAAATGGAATTTATCGACATCTGGTGAAAGTAAAAATTGTCCAAAGAGCGATGATTGAAGAAGAAAGAAGGACGTAAAAACGGGCACAAGGTAAGGGTTGAAACAGTTCAAATCAAGGGCTAAGAAAGGATTAATTAAAAAGAATAGATTATACCAAAAAATCTTTGCACACTAAGAGGTTTGAGGAATGGAATAAGATCGAAATGCCTTTGTCCTTGATCTTGTTCCAAAAAAAGTCACCGGATGATGAGTTCCTCAACCGTTATAAATATCCGGACTTTCAAGTATCTGGAAAATGAGGCCAAGCTTATAAATGTAAAGATATCTTTAGAGTATGATCATTAATATACTCAAAGAAGGCGGATGGCTCAATTTGATTTTAATTTAGAGATTCTACTTTGACATATTGAACAAATCACGGATAATATCAAGTGCGAAACTATGTCAAATGGAAACTCTATCGATTTTCAACATTCCACAAGACCAAAGAGAAATGCCGTAAAATAAAAAAGATTTTCACCGCTTTTAAATTCAAAAACTTTTTCGATGTAACATGTAATCATCATATCTAATGAAAAGTTTATTTTTTCGATCCCAAGACAAAATCTCTTTGTCTTCGATTACATTGGGATTAACCGTTCTATACTTATCAATCTTTTGTTTTCTCAAGTGTTTTGGTTTCATCAAAAAAGGAAATTGTTGGGAAATTTATAGTTTTGATGAAAGTTCCAAAAACACATGTATAGACCCGGTTTAATATTTGTTTTCATTGCTATAGAGACCGCTTGATAATGATTGTATAGAAAAACCGATGTAATAGATAGGTCACATATTGAGGGAAACTCAATATGTAAAGGTCGATTAAAGAACGCTAAACTGTAATCGATTGAACCGATCTTGTCGATAACTTGAAGCTCAAACCTCTATACTAGAAGATCGATGAATAAGACCGTAAGACCTACATCACCGAGTTAAGCTAAGTCAACAGCGCCGGAAGACTCCATCGTGTAATATAAAAAATGTTTTTTATCATACGTCTTTTAAGATGAATACAAACCTTAGTTGGAGGAACAACACCGCAAATAAGGAAGAAACACGATGAACATTTATAAACTTTTCAACAAAGACGCCAATCAAGCTCGCAACTCTATAAAAATAGTTCAAATTGTTCCAACGATCTCAAGGTCTATAAATATGGGATCACACTTCGAGTGAAACACCTGAAATGCTTGACAAACAACATAATCAAAAAGCTCAAACTATAGTAATCGAAGAACACAACTACAAGCTTATTTTATATTGTGTTCATCCCATAAGTTCTTAGCAAGAAATCTTTTCATCTAGCTATCGAATCCGCTTTTTTTCATAGTTGGAACCTCAACAATCTTACCCAAACCCCCAAAATAAGTTGTTTCAAGATTTTTAGAATTTACTTTGAGTGAGAACTCTTAAAACATCTTTTGTGTTGGACTAACACACTAATCTAAGTCGTCCAAAAGAGGGACGTAAACCACTATAAATCTTGTGTGCCTTTACTTGCTTTGATTAATCGCTCTCACTTTTATACATTCTAAGTTAAGATCGAATTGAACCAAGCTTAATCCGATTTAATTCGACATCCGATTAAAAAGATAAAACTTGGAATCGATTTATACAAACCGGTTTTTCACGGGTAAAACTTAAAAAAATCGATTAATCTGATAGTTACTTTTCGATTAAGTTATTATCGAGACGGCCATTCACTTTGAATACGACTGATCAAAGGGCTATCTCGCCGCGACACCGATCCACACGAAAAGTTTTTCAGAAGTCTATTCACCCCTCCCCTCTAGACTTCTGCCCTCACATAACCCGTTCGGGACCTACAATATGTTCACCACATCAAGCATAAAATTGGTGGAAAGAGAAAGTACCTTTTTTCCTTTTGGCTTAAGACAACAAATCCAGTGGTAAGAAAAAAAGACAATAAATTCTTATTTAACTACAAGAATAGTTATAGAATGCTAAATAAACTAAAAAGTCATGATTATTGATAGGGTTTCATGTGTTCAAGGTGCACCGTGCATTTATAATGCATTTTAGAACTGTGCAACTTGTTATACTGAAGGATGCAATTTATTTACACTAGATCGTGTAACTATTTTTCCATTTAATAGTTTTACGGTTCAGGATAAATAAATTACATTTTTCATTATAACAAGTTACACGATTTTAAAATACACTATGAATGTACGATGAACCTGAGTGCACGCAAGACTTAGCCATAATTATTTAGTTGATTAAGTTTCCAAATCTAAATAATAAGATCTCAATAATATATATTTAATTAGTATCTAAGCTAACTATCCAATATTTAGTATCCTTACAATTATCCATTATTGATTGTTAATATTTGTGCATGTTTTGTTGACTTTTCAAAGGCGATGAAGGGTGGAGATTGTAAGATTTTTTTTCCATATTTGGGGTGTGCAAAATGGTGGGGGACGGAGCGAAATGAAAAGTGTGCAAAATGAATTGGGACGGAGGGAACATTTAATAATGCACTTACGTGAGATGGTTTCAAAGTGGAATTGGAATATAATTTGGGTAGTAGCATTTTAATACTTTGGAAAGGAAGGTGTTGTTTTATTCTAATTTGTGCCCTGTTTATGAGACCGTCTCACACGAATTCTTCTCTTTAGGAATACATATTATTTATAGTTTAACAATAAAATTGAATGAATCAAATTAAATAAATATTTGAAATATTTAATCTAAGAAAAATTTAATCATGTAATATTGTATTTTTTTTATCATAAAAAGTTATAAATAGAGTAAATATTGTTTTGCCTAGAAAAATTATAAATAAAGTGAATAGATATAAATTGAGTATTTTGAAACAAAGTGGTTAGAAGGATGGGGTTGATTCCCAATTAGTAGATAATGGATGCTATAAAAGTAAAAATATATTACATTTTATTTATAATTTAATAATTAATAAAAATATGATTATACGTAAATTGAACTAATCAAATTATATAAATATTTAATTTAAAATAAAATTAATTATGTAATATTGTATAATTTTTTATCAAAAATATTATAAATTGATTTTTTTTTACCGTAAAAAAGTTGTTGGATAGTCAAGATCAACCCTAATAAAATTAATGGTTCAGATTAAAAATTGAATAATATAAAATTTCATAAATAATATATTTCATAATTGAGTATTTTGAAATAGAGTGATTGGAGAAGTGGTGGTTGATTCTCAAATAGTAGATAAGAGATTATTTATCTTACTCTTTGTTGTCATTGGTAGATAATTTAGAAGCTTGGAATTATTGATTACTAACAATATTCAAATTTTAAAATCCATGGTTTATGTTGGCGCCGAATTGGGTTGAGTTTAGTGGGTGATATATTTGGTTATTTTGTTGTTATGTTCGTTAGTGTTTGATATCTTGAGAATTCATGTTTATAATTATGAATACCATTATGATACTTAGACATACAAACATACTAAAAAGTTAATAGTACATACTTGGGTAGTTTGGTCAGTAGTTAGGAAAACTCTCAATCCATCAAAGGTTTGTACTGGAGTAACTCCAATAGATAACAATAATACATAATTCTATAAAAATAAAATATAAGTGAAATGAGTGCATACACCGAAAAAAATTCCACATAATCTAGCATTATGATGGTAACAAACTCAAAATGTACAAACATGAATAAATAAATAGTCCAATTTCACCCGCATTATAACTAACATGATAAAAGTTAAATCTCATATTATAAATGAGAATTCGGAGTTACTAAAGATAATTTAACCAATGATGGAACTCTTTGTGCATTGTATCACCTATACAATAATATAATAAATGTATTCAATTTGTTTTTTTAGCAAATGAATGTGGTTGTTCATATGTTTATTATATTAAGGGTTAAAACATGATTTTAACATATGTATTTATTTATGATGTATTTAATAAAAAAATTATTTGGATCTCCATGGAGGATTTCGTGGTATGAAATTTCAGAGCCAAAAGTTTATCAACTAGTTAGCTAACTATTAGAGTAGCAGGAAAAGTGTTTATCGTAGAAGTAGATGCGACAAAGATGAAAAAAAGGATTATATCCCATTTATCGATTCAATAAAAGGTATCGCAGTGTATGAACATGTATCAAATATTCTATTTTTAGATTGTATACATTTCTATAATATAGTTTTCTTTCATTTATGATATAATATAGTTTATTTTGCATTAAAATTTTGAATCTACCTTCTCTTCCTTTATCCATCATTTTTCTTTGCACATATACTATATATTATATTAAATACATACAAGATAACTTACATAAAAAAAATAGAAATATGCACATACAATATTAAAAAATTACTCACGTCTATATATTGAATTAATCAAACTAATTAAACATTTCAAGTATTTAATTTAAAATTAATAATATAAATGCTATCTGCAGTTAGATACATGCTAGTATAACTATAATGAGCCCGATTAAAAATTAAAAAATTGATGACCGAGATGTAAGTTAAACTCATAAATTATTTAAAAGACCAAGATTATTCTTAAAAATGAATGATTAAGATTTAAATATTGAAAATCCCCCAAATAACTCTTTATAAAATTCTTAGAATTTGAAATAGAAAATTTATAGAAATATGAGTTATTCACTTTTAGTAGATAAGAGATTTTATTTTATTATTTAGATCTTAATTAATCTTATTTCTAATTTTCTTCATATTTACAACAAATATAACAAATAATAATAAATACTTACTAGTATACTAAATAATAGATAATTACTATGATACAATCTTGAGTGTTTAGTACATTTAGAAGTGTGAGGGTCAGATGATATAGTGATACTCTCATTTATACATATAAATGTGTATACTAGTAATTCTTTCCTTTGATAAAAGACAAAAATGAGGAATATTTGGGGAATTTACTATATATAGTAAGTAAAGGAAGAGGGCTTTACTCACTTCTTTTTCTTACCATCCTAAAGAGGCACATTATAACGATTTGACAACCCGATTATAGTGATGATTTGGTGATGATGAGAGGCCCGTCGTGATCAGGACACGATATGGCATGCTCCCCGTCGTGACTAGGACCGATATGGCATGCTCCCCGTCGTGGTCTAGACCCGACATGGCATGCTCCGCGTCGTGACCTATACACGATGGGACAAAGATTTTTTTTTTAATATTGGATATTGGATTTTTAATATTTTTGAATACTGAATATTTTTTAATACAAAATTTTTAATATTTTTAATATTCTTGAGTACGAATTTTTTTTTAGTATTTTTTTTAATATTAAATTTATTTTGAACCGTCGATTTTTTTTTATTATATATATATATATATATTTTTTGAATACTTGATTTTTTTTATGTAAAAGTAGTTTAATTAGTTGGTGTTACTACCATGTTTTGTTTTATTTTTTATTTAAATATATTTGATATATTTCATTGAAAAGTATTAGTTGGTTGTTTTATATAAAAGTATTAGTTGTTTTATTGAAAAGTATTAGGTATTTCATTTAAAGGTATTGGTTGTTTCATTTAAAAGTATCAGTTGTTTTATTGAAAAGTATCAGTTGTCCCACTGAAAAATATTAATTGGTTGTTTCATTGAATAGTATAAAAAAAAACTTATATACAATAATTTCGAATGTTAAATAATTGAAAGGTATTAGTTGTTTCATTTAACATTATACTCCTATTAAATAATTTGAATATATTTGTAAATGTTATACTAATGGTGTTTTACAAATTACATTTTTTTAAGAAAGTATAACAAATAAGTAATGAATGATATAACAAATAACAATTAAGCAAGTTATTGAAAAAATAGGCATAATTAAATTGTAAAATGGTAATACTAGGCTCTATAACTTTTTTTTAGCATCATAGTTAGTTTTACGTCGCGGTGCATCCCAGTTAAAATACATTGTATAGTTCTATTTTACTTATAAATTGAAAATGTAAACCACACACAGTTGGGTGATGGGCTGGGGACCTTAGTGAACTAGCTCTACAAGAACATCACACCACACCGGAATATGCTGAATGGTATTCAAAAATCACACATCCGAAGGTGCACAACCCAGCACACGGCGAAGGTGTGAATGTCCGTGGCATGCATGCTGTCGTGCAACATAGGTAGCAACCGGTGCGGGAACGGGTGCTATCGTTAAACCGACGAGTTCGTGAGGATGTAAACGTTCCTGATTATGTCCGTCAATATGCCAACATAATTTACCAACAACTTGGCACGAGAGGATATGATGGTACGCATCAAATGTATGAGGAGGATTGGTGGGGACAACAAGAAAGGTATCAACCACATCAATTTGCAGAACCAGTACAACCAAGTTGGTGGGTTTACACCGGACCACTAATCGAAAATCAACCTAACAACCCAAATAACAATAACGATTATTAGTCCTTTTTTAAATGTTTGTTTGTTTGATAGATGATTAATTAAGGTGAATTATTATTTAAATTTTATATCTTGTTCACTATTATATGTTTTACATAAATTGGTCACTTGAAAATCCATCTACATGAATGCATAACAATGAAAATCATTGAAACTTTCCTCTTCACATATTGTTCATCTCTCTTAATTTTTAGAAATGAAAAGTTAATGTGTAATAATAAAAAATAAATTAAATATCAATGTTATTTATCTTAATTAATTTATTTTTATTAAATTACTAAATTATTCATTTTATTTACAGTGATAATAAGTTATTTATCTACAGTTATATAAACTAAACTATTCATTTTACTCAAATGAATAGATGAGCACCAAAAAAATTACATTAGAAAATGTCAATAGTGGAGATAATCAGGAAAGACCCCTGCCGCCATTGTTGTGGTTGAATAAAGATATAGACAAGTAAATCAACCTCAACTCCACACTTAAACACCAAGGCAAAACTCATGTATAAGTATATATCACCAATTAAGCCCAAAAAGTTGCCAAAAGATGAAAAACCACCAAGATTCTAAAAAACGGGAGTGCGCCGGTGCAAATGTAAAATGCATAAAAAGATGAAACACCCCCCAAACTTAGACTTTGCTAAGCAAATCTAAGTTTGGGAAAGAGTGGTTGTACCTAAAGTTTCCTTCATGCACGTATATTTCCTTTAAGTTCGATATCTTCACCAAGCCTCATCACACGACCCCGACAACCTATAGAAAACGACACTACAAAAACAAGTATATTGAAGTCCAAAAGCACAAAAATTACACACGCACACACACACAAAAAAAAAACATGTATTTACTAGTTAAAAAAACTTAAATAAAGGAAAAAGAAGTGAGCGTGAGCAGGAAGAGGGGCGCTGTAATTTTTCTTTTAGGCTTAGAAGGTAAGAGCATTCACATTGGTGGAGGATTATAACACATTCTCTCCCTCCACCTCATTGCCACCTCACCATTCTTGTAAGAGTAACCAACACAATGGTGGGGAAGTTATAATTTATTTTTAAGGGACCCACCACCAATATTATATGTTTCATTAAATTATAACATTTTATTTTACAATATATGAATGCAATAAAATATCATAATGCAATATTTATTTACATATGCTTTACAAAAAAAATATTATTAATTCAACATGGAGTACAACATATTCAAAAAAAGAAGAAACAATATTAAAAAAAAACTTAGCTATATTAAAACACGTGAATAGAAGCTAAACTAGCTGCAACTATAATTGTTTGGTAAAAATTTTAATTTAAGAAAAAAAAAACTAAAAGTAGCATTACATTTAAGAAATAACTAAGAAAAGAAAAACTAAAATAGCTGCAAGCCTGCAACAATGCAGAACCTTGTCAGGCTCCTCACCCTCCAATTTGAAGGCGTGAGATACACCTTCTCATATTATAGCTATATTGAGGTCTTTGTGTATTTCACTTGCTCAACTTTGAGTTGTTTTTTATTTTATTGATATTGGTTAGTCTACAATAACCAATTTGAAGATAGAGAATGAAATGTTGAGTTATAACCTACTATCACAATGGTAGTAACCAAATATTTTGGGTTTAACTATGAGAGTAGCCACCATTGTGGTTGCTCTAATAACCCTAGTTGTACACTTCTACTTATAGATAAAAACGTGTCTGTACTATTGTGAACCCTAGAAATATGTTTTTCTTTGCTAAACTTTAAAAAAAAATGCTTTTTTGGACCAGCGTCCGCCTTTAACAACTATGGGAATAAGAAAACAAGAAACCTTTAACTAATGATGATTGCTGGGCACCATTTCTCATGCAATTAGTGCAAACACTTCTATTAGCAATATTATCAAATGCATACTTAATTTTCATGGAACTTACCAATGTCATCATTGGAGGCAATGAAAACTTAGTCCTCTCATGATCCCAATTGGCCTTTAGCACATTTCCAATGACCTCTTCCACTGGCAATCCTTGAGCAGCATCCTGCATTCCAGCAATAAACCGATATTCTGAATAACATTTTCTTTAGTGATTATCATAGACAGATCAGGGAAATAGGAAAGGAAAGAAAAATCCGGTTTCTTGACCTCCTTTGTAGTTAAGAAATTAGCAGTTGCTTGCTGTAAGGATGTCACTCCAGAAACATATTAGAACTATTCCAGTCTTAACAAACTTGTAAAAGTAGCTAACCAAAAGCTTTAATGAGAAGGAGAAGTTATAATATTATGTCAGAGGATAAGCTGAATTCCCATAAGATTGTTGTGACAAGAATGCATGCCATGTAAGTTGTTTGAAAGGACTTTGATACAAAACTTTTGACATACCCAATAGACATGGGACCAATTTTGCAATTTACTCCTGCAAAATCAGATAGCATACGAGGTGACAGAACATGCATTTATACATAATTCCACAATATACAAGAATTGCTTGACTGGCATCACCAGAAAGATGTATACCTGAGCAGAAGAAATTACTTCTGGTGAGTATCTGATGTACCTCTGACTACCGTAAACAGCAGAACTCACATCAAAACCACTACCAACTTTGCCCTGTGCTATACAGTGAGCGGTTTGAGCAATTATATGCACAATATCGAGTTCTTCAGAAATATTACTCCCAGTTAACCCTGAAGGAAGATTTACTACACCAAGGTAATGAAGTAATGCAGCAACAACTGCAGTTGTCATAGTTGCTGAGGAGCCCAATCCCGTTTTAGCAACTTCAGGTTTGCTTTTTAGTCCACTCTCTTCCTCATTTAAGGTAATCGAAGCAAAAGGTGGAAGGGAAGCCAACGAGTCTGGAGTCAGTGGCAGGCCACGTGCTTCGATCTGCACAAGAGAGAATCCCGCTGACATTCCCATATATTAGACAGAAATTTACTTGGAAAAAGTACTCTTTCATGCTAAAAGATGTTCTTTTCTAGGAAAAAGTGAGCTAACAGAGATTCACGTAGGGTATGTTTGATTGGGGATTTTGAAGATTTTGGAAATATGGACTTTAAAATCTTGATAAATAATAATGGTGTGTTTTTGTTTTGAGATATTGTGTTTCTTTATTGGTGGTTAAAAAAATGAGAATAGAAGGCCTGAAAAATGATTAAGTAAAATAGGAGTGGTAATAAAAAAAGCCATATTTGCCTTAATTTGGTGTTGAAAAAATGGTGATTATAGGGTTTATAGGTATCTATAGTGGTGAACATATTGAGTTTTATAAAACCGGATTCTAAAATCTCAAAGTGGAACACGATTTAGAATTTATTAGATTTCGATATTTCAAATAAGGTTTTTTAATCCCAAATCAAACATACCCGTAAATCTTTCAATTACATAATGTTAATTTCCTACAATAAACATCAGCCATATGCAACTGTAGATCCAAGTGGTTCTAACTTACTAGACATTCGTAAATGAAAACAGTACTATATCAAACATAATGTTGAAGTGCAGATATGAAAAAACTCTCCTAGCAAAAAAATATATATATATGATTACTGCAGAAGTGGATCACCTGATTCCTATAGGAGTAGAACTCATTGCAACCTAATATTGTAATGTCAAGACCTGCATACTAATCCACAACAAACATTAGAACTCGAATGTCAACTAGTTATAAAAGAAAGATGGATTAATCGCAGATAAAATCACAACTTTTTCACAAACTGCAATATAATCTAAACTTTTATGAATCTTGGTAAACAAAACCTCCATATAAGATTTTTTTTTTGCAATTCGAACCAATGGGCAGATTGCCCAGAAATGACGATTAATTATTTGTTGCCATCCGAACAAATCTAAACATGCTATACAAATAATTATTCGTAGCCAGGTAGGTGACACGTCATTTGGGGAGAAAATCTGTCCATTGTTTCGAATTGCTAAAAAAATTAAATTGTGGTTTTTTTACCAAGGTTCAAAAATTAAGATTAGATTGTAATTTGAGACAAATTGTGATTTAGCCTGCAATTAAGCCAAGAAAGATCCAATGCCCAGTAATAGACTATACCTAGCAACAGAAGCTTCTGCAACTCCTCCTTCTTAGTTTTGTCAAATGTGGCATGTGCCGCTGCAACAGCATATTGCATGGCATACTCAACAAATGGGCTCCTTGCATCACTGAAGTTGACATAGGGCAGAAAACATCCATCAGAAAAATTAGATATGTATATTATTTTGCAATGGGTGATCAATTGATGGAGAAATAAATCTAAGATGACTTCATTCATAAGTTTATTCAAGAGTCGGTTAATAATATAAATACTGAGAAAAATCAGATGCGTGTGGAATATAAGGTGCATCACCTAGAAGATGCAAACTGTATCTGGAGATGTTTGAGTGACAATTTGTACATAGTTTCTCTGCCCATTTGAGGAGAAGTGAGTTTCACATCCGTCCATGCCTGAAATAAGATGCATTTTTTAAGAAAGTAAGCGGGGAAGCATAAATTTTTGGATATATGAGAGGAGAAGAGGATATAAAAGACGTCAATTCTTGGAAGCTTGAGACACACGACTATAACTACTAAAGACAAAAGATATTAGAGGCACACTTGCACGAGACCGTCTCACGGTCAGACCGGGGTATAAGTTGGGCATTGACGCTTTAACACTTTGGAAGGGGTGGGTGTAATTTGTGTTTGTTTATACCCCGTCTCATACATGAGACCGTCTCATATGAGTTTTTGTCAAGATATTACACCAAATATTTTATCTGTGAAGAATTGTGCCTAGGAATCAGGAAATCATGGACTCTATTACATCTAGTAAATCTAAAATGAGCGTGGATATGACCAGTTGCATGCTTTGACAGAATAAGCAACATTACGAATATAATTAAATATATGTACACAAACACTTATAGCAAAAGCTTAAAAATGATTATAAAATTCTGGACATAAATTTACTGCATAATCTCAAGCTGTTCCTGAAAATCTCGGTACAAAATAAAATCAGTTCCACTGTCATGCCCATAAGTTTTATTCAATAAGATACCAGAAAATATGTGGTTCTTTATCATCAATACTTTCGTATTCAGGCCCAGAAAAACTGACCAATTCTTGACTTTGAATAACATGTCGAACGCCCACAGCTGAAGTTGGTAGAGAGGGGGTATCATTTAACATTTAATCAAATATCTTCAATATACAAATCAGAATTTAGCATATGCAAGCACATAACTTCATTTTAAAGTTTTCATGTGGACTTTTTTGATAAATGACTGGCAATGAGAATGAAATATATTAGTTTGACATTGCTCTGATATTGAGTTAACAACCACCGCATCTAAAAGCTTAAGTTGGTGGAAAGGAGTACCATTTTAGCAATTATAGAAAAAATCTTCAACATGAAAATGACTATCCTAAAAGTTTATCATTTCACCTCCCATTTAAAGCTTACGATGAAAGATTTGAAGTTCATCTTAAACAGGGAGATTAACTTTCCGCAGAGAGTTACATATCCATGCCCAACTGTCAGGTGTAATCTCTTCGTAGAGTGGCTTTACTATTGTGTAGAAACGAGCATTCGTACTCAGTACAATCCCGGCATTAGGCCTCTCCAAAATAAGGTATCCACCAGTCATCAACACTTTCCCCGGAGAAGAAGCAACCCTACAAATCAATAATCAAGTCAAAATAAACATACTTTCTTTCATGAATTATCATTACCAAGAACGAAAATATAATATAAAAGGAAAAACTGTTATATTTCTCAAACTGAATAATAATAAAAGACAGAAGAAGAAGACTCACACTGCCATCAGTGAGAAATAACCACTCTGAAGAAAAAGGGATTTCGGTTTAACCTGAGGAGATCAACAACTTGAATTCGTAACTATTAACATTAGGAAATAAAGGAAATATAAAATGGATCTTTCTTCACCACTAAAGAATCCCACAAATATATAATGTATTACACTTAGCTAAAAACATATTTATCTAATCCCAATTGGATAAAACCAAAAATATTCTACTCTAATCATGTTCTACAAGCCTAGCCTAGCTAAACCTATTAGGTCCCGTTTGACTCCCGGGACTGACCAGGATAGGCCGGGATTAGCATTTTAATCCCATGTGATCGGTCGTTGGTCTGTGGGATGAGAGCCCATGATATATTTCCAGCCCGGATACAAAAATGTGGTAAATCCCTGTATAGAGGGATATGTCTATCCCATGTGAAAGGTGTGATTGACCGGGATTAGCATTTTAATCCCTATATTGATTTTTCAGTACATGATTAAGAGTTGTAATCCTGCAATCCAAACACATATCTTGATTCAAGCAATCTAGTCCAATCAATCCAATCTCAATCCTACTAAATCATATCATACCTAATCAATACAGTCCTGTGAATCAAACAGGGCCTAGTAGAATGTACTTCACCAAATGCTGTCACATGTACTTTACATTTTATTGTGACTAATAAAGTCTAGAGGATTAATATTATGAAATGAATTGATTGGTTTTAATCAGGCAGTTTGTATCCCGAAATCTACTTTCTAAAATTGAAATTAATAATCGTAATCTAAAATAGACTCTTTGGAAACTTTATTCACGCCTGATTATACTAAATAAATATTGCATACAAATTTGCTTTCTAAAACCAAAATTAATAATTGTATTCTGAAAACGCTCTTTGAAAACTTAATTCAGCGACTTTGCATTTTCTGTGTCTGTTAAATACAGAAAAGTTAAACCATTTTTTTTCATTCACTCACAATTTTCGGATCAAAGAATCAAAGGTTATAGTTTTGAAGCAGGTTTGTTATTTTAAGAATACTTCATTTTCCAGCTTAAACCAAATTAAACCCCAATTTTTCAATTGCAGATTTTCAACTTGGCAACAATCATGATAGCCTTATCGTTTTATATTAAAAATATTGATCGCCGGTCAAAAAATATATCGAAAATCATCATATGCTATTTTTGGCAAAAATCAGTTGAAATTAACAAATCTCGATTCTGGCGTAAAAAAAAAGAAAAGAGAAGGAGAGCGTAACTTTACCAGAGTTCTGAGGGAGAAAGAGAGCTGGTGGCGTGAGATCGGAGAGAGGTGGTCAGGTGGTGGATGGTAGGCGGCGGGCGACGGCAGCGAAACTGGAAAATTAAGGAAGAGAGAGAAAATTTACGATTTTTTAACCGACCCTTTTCATTTTTTCCAGCCCGGCTACTTGAATCCGGTTGGAGTTTTGCTTCATTTTTGTTTTCATAAAATACAATTAATATATATAGTTTCTAAAGAGTACCGCTTCTGTCAAAAAAAAAAGTACCTCCAATTTAAAAAAAAAAAATCTAAAAAATTAAAGTGTAATTATTATAATACAGAACTATATTAACGAATTTGATCATATGCCCGCAGGTGGACACAAACTTATATTAACGAATTTGATCATATGTCCGCAGGTGGACACAAACTTATATTAACGAATTTGATCGTATCTTTCGCAGGAATACACAAACTTATATGTCTATGAATTTGTGCATGTATACACATACGCAAAGGCCCCACCATTATATAATTAGTTTTTTAATTAATTCAATCTTCTCATTTATATATATTCCATATTTGATTTAATTTCATTAATTATATTAAATTTCTTTTATCTGTCTCGGACTCAACACGACCCGAATTCGAACCCGACCTGAGTGGTTCATGGTTCACCCTGCCCGAATGATTCATGGTTTAGGATTTAGGTTTATATAATTAATTTCATTAATTATATTTAAAACAAATTACCCGATTCGGACCCAATCCGAACCCGGCCCCTAGTGGTTCATGGTTTAGAGTTCATAGTTTAGGATTTAGGTTTATATAATTAATGAAAAATTTGAATTAATTAAAGAACCTAATTAAAAGATGGTAGGATTTGCATATGTGGCGCGCCACATAAACGGTGGACATGTAAGTTTGTGCCCACCTGCGGGCATATAATCAAATCCGACTATATTAGTACTTATTCCCACGAATTTTGCGGGCTAAATATAAAAATTTATATTATATTTTTTTATTCAAATTAGGTCAATTAATGTTCTATTTTAAAAAAAAATCATATAATTGTAATAAACATTCATAATCACCACAAATTAATTAAAAAAATAACCACAGAAGAAATTAATAAATTAAAACATTTATTTTATTCTGAGATAAATTAATATAAAAAATTAGAAATTTTATGGTTTTTTTAAACAACTTGTCTTATATAATTGCAAGATTTTTCCTCATAATTTTACAAACTTTTTTTTATCTGAAACCAAAGAAAAACAAACTATTATATCATATATCTATAACTATATAACACACCTACATATTATCATTTTTATTTTTCCGCCCTTTTTCCTTCACCGGTAGATCTTCAACAATTGATCTCAATCATACATTTTTTACACAATTTATTCATAATAGTTTAGACTAATAATTAATGAAATCAATATCCTCTTTATTACTAGCTTATTTCGAGGCAAATTTTTTGTTCTCCCACCTATTTAAAGAGAAGTTTCACACTCCCCTTTTTCAAATATCATTAGTAGTATTTTCATTTTATTTTTTGTGTATTGAGAAATTAGATTCTTTCTCTGATTTTTTTTTTTTTTGACAATTCTTAGTGAATTAGATATAATGTTAGGAATTTTATCAGTTTTATATGATACTAATGAGATTGAAATCGAGCGTGTACCTATTTTCAAGTCAATTGTTTATCTCAAAGACATTTCAAGCCAAATGGTATATCTAGTGCATATAAAATTGTTATATTATATGGATATATATATAGAGACAGAGTGTATTAATGAGAGTCTTATTTAACGGATAGAAAAATAATTTGAATCATGTGTTGTACAACACTATGTTGTGCAATAAAAATTCAATATTCTATTTTGTAATTTTTTTTAACTGCACAACACATTGTCGTACTGCAATAAATCCAAATAAACAATATAATAGTAGGTTTCTATTAGAGCACAATGTTATACAACACATGATCCAAATCAGACAAAATATAGAGCAATTCCCCACAAAATGCTGCTGCTCACTCACTCATTATAGCCAACCAATATTCGTGTAAACTATATTTTAGCAACATAAAGTTGAAGATGAATTAAGCAACAACACTTTTAACCTGACATAATGGTCATTGGTCTACCTACATTTACACTACTAGTAACTTGCAAAAAATGGGTTCAAACAAAAAAAGGGAATTATGCTTGTTACGAATATTCCTGCGCCTACACACTATTCAGAATGAGATATCATTTCTGCACTAGATCATGTTAGGTTAACTCAATGTTTGCAGCCATGAATTGTGTTTTTGTCTGCATCATTCGTCACCTCGGATCCTCCTCCCCTATCCTCTCCTGTAACATCAATCTCGTAAGAAGATCTCTCCAGATTTCTAGCAAGACTATCAAGTATTAATTGGTAATACCTTAAGAGATGCGTTCTGAGCAACAAGGCCCTCGTACTCACTCCTTGTATGAGCCAATTCTGCACGGAGTGATGCATTTTCTTCTTTTAAAACTTCAGCACGTTGGGCCAATTCATCACATTCTGCCTGAATAATTAATTCCATCAACATATTAAGATATTATGAAATAATAGCATCTGATGCAAACTTGTATAATGAATGAAGCATGTATAACAAAAGGATCGGAAGAAATACCTGCTTGCGCAATCTGGATCGCCTAGCAGATTCCCTGTTCGACTGCTTTCTTCTCTGTCTTTTAAGCTCCCTTTCATCCTGGAATTACCGGAAACAAGGTTAATATAATCCAGAGTATTTCTTCTCCATGAAAAACATTACACATATGATTGCGACGGAGGAATCCTAATACGTGCTAGTAGAAAATGACAAGTAGGCAACCACCAGATCATAAAGCTGCCTAAAAAAATCTGAGAAAATCATTGAATGTCTCAAGGACAAAAATATATTTAAAATTATAAAACTCTGAATGTTGCAATCCAAACAGTTTCTAATTTTTTTGATACAAAAGATTAGTATGTAAATAAACAATCACTAGTTTTAGTTATGAATTCTCTTGGAACTGAACAATCACATATACTACATAATAGTACTCAAGCAATTTCATTACGATCATAACCACTTTACTCCTGAAATAAAGAAACCGGAAACCAAATAAAATCCCCATGATAAATAAAACGAGATGTTAAATATAGGAGGAGAAAGGCAAAAACTCGTGTGAGACGGTCTCACGGTGAGACAGTTCACAAACAAGCACAAATTACCACCCTTCCCTTCCAAAGTGTTAAAGTGTCATGCCCAAATTATGCTCCGTCTCACACAAGAACTACTCTAAAATCCATATCTATAGGTGAGAAAGATCATTTCTTTGACGTATTGCCCCCTTATGTTTCAGATAACTTCCATAGTACAGTTGCATTTCATACCTTGAATACATCATTTGATGCTACCAACTTACAAGGACTTAGGCGTGATGTACCAATAAATTTATCTCAAAAGTTATCAATGTGAACCCCCTCTGCGACCCAATTCAAAAATATTGAGCCTAACATACAGTAAAAGGCTTCAATTGTTCTGACAGGAGATAGCTAGAATATGTTCACTGGTTTTACATCATTTCACTCCGATGTGACCCTATGCTGCTCGGACACGGGTACGGGTATCCAACACGGGTATGGATCCGTGTGTCCGACTCCCAATTTTCCACGCGTTTTAGTACAGATCCATGTGTCCGACTCCAATATCAGTATCTGTGTCGTACTTATCCGACACGGGTACGGCGGCCGATTTGAAGGATCCGAGCATCAGAGCCGATGTCACAACTAGACAAATTGCCTTTCAGAAACATGGAAGGGATAATTATCTAACTTCCAAATTCGTCGCAACCAAAGGAAAGATCTAACAAACATTATTATTTGAATAGAAGTGAGAAAGGGAAACCTGTATCCAGTGCTGCGACTGAACGCCATCTCGGGATCCCGTTCTTCCTTGAATTGGAGTTGCAGGAAAAGCAGAAGGGGCCCCACCCCAGTACTCCATCCCAATATTTAAGTTAGTGGCAGGACCTGGAACTCCTGCAGCAACAATTGCCATAGGTTGATTTGATCCTCCATTCTGGGAACTGCGGGCAGCAGCACCATTTTGAGATGGGCCAACTGTAGCAAGATATCAGAACAAGTGTCTTAAACAAAATGTGCAAACCAGATTGTGATATAAATAATCCTTAATTCATGCACCTAACCTGGATCTTGATGGCCAGAGGGTTTCCTTGATGACTCCTGTGAAAGATCAATTGGATTAAGTTCAGAAGCAGCAGGAAAAAAAAAACAATTCATTAGTCTTGCTGAAGTAACGAGATAACTTTCTGATAGAATGAAAATACAACCAATAAACACAGCATTTTCTGGGACCATACACTTTAGTCATGAAAAGCTATTAGAATCTGTCAGTAAGTTTCCTTGTCTTATCTGGTTTACTCCATTTGAGGGAGTTTTGATTGTTGATCCAGTTCTGATTTTGTGATAATGTGTCCAGGGAATAAAGTAGCCTATCATGTTCTGATTTATATTCTATATAGAGAAGATGTGTGAATCTACCTACTATTTTGTACATGAAGAATTACATAGGGCTAGACAAGAAATTAGTGAAAAATATTTCTGATTTTTTTAATTTTAAAAATAGTACTTCAGGTGAACTTACTTCCCTATGGGTAAAACGAGAAAACTGCTAATACGTTTAACATTAGGTGGTTAAAAACTCCATGCATCAACCAGAAAGCTTAGACTTTCCGACAAAATTATTTTGGAAGGAGTGCCTTTCATTTTCTCCCCTAAACAAAGAAATTCGGTATAGGTGCAATGCTTGTTCAAGGTATCGTTGAGGACATTTTCATATCAATTATGCATCTAAATTAAAATAATTTAAATATAAAGATCCAGTGGACATTCTAATGCTTACAGAAAATATTCATGGCAGTATTCTTTATCTAGTTTAAATTTTGACAAATAGATTAATAAATCAAATTCAAAGGAGGCTTGGGTACCTGAACAGAAACAATATCCAACTAATGTATAAGTTTAAATCTGAAGTTGTGATGCCTAAAAGAAGAATCATTATCTGTAGAGGGATGGATAAAATTTTAAAATGTCATGCATGGGTTCACTAGTGTAAACTGTTGATTGAATGAAACTTACAGTTTGAGAATCTGTGTCACATCCTTCACTTGAACCTTCACTAGCACTCTCAGCACTGTAAACAGTAAACATAGTGATTCATATATTGAGTTAGAACTTAGAAATCAAACAAATCACACAGCTTTAATAGTTTTGTGTTATTAAAATTTGACTAAGAAGAGAAACTGATCAGGAAATGGGGAAAAAAAACAGAAAAAGGAAAGAGCATTATAACCTGTCTATTAAGAGAAGTTCATATAAATAGAGTTATAATTTAGTGGCTAGTTCTATCAACCATACCTTTTAGAGTATGCACCATTTGCCGGCACAGCTATTGTTTTCTCAGGTTCATTATTCTTCCCAGAAGTCCCTCTGGATCTTTTGATGGGCAGTTTTTCCTTTCCTTCAGATGACTTGCCATCCACCTCTATGTTGCTGGGTGTGTTACCCTACATGTAAGATTGAATATGATCAAATCAGTTAAAGTGAAAAGCATCGATAAGCGCAACCTCAACGAAAAAAGTATGAACAAAGGACAAAAAAATGTCAAACTTTGCAATACTCACAGAGGCTTCAGCAACACCGTTTGGAGAAGGCATAGCATACGGACTGAAAGGATACGACCCCTGATAAAATTTATGGCAGATAAATGTCAAACATAGGGAGTTGAACGAAAGGAAAGATCTTAACATTGAAATTAAGCAAAAAATTGCAAAAGTTACCGGAGCAATAGTTGGATGTGCATATATTCCGCCATGGGGGTACATTGCAACATAAGAATGTGGAGGTGTCCCATAGGGTGGAATAAATTGCTATATCATGCAAAAAATAAGAATGTCAGGGGAACTAGAATCATATAATTTAATCAAAAAAAAAAATCACAATAATGTTTGCACAACATCACTAACTGCAGAGCATTGAACGGAGAACATTGATAAGAACAACTCTCTTTCTTACTTAAGCACAATGGAGAGTAAATCTTGCAAGAGGAAGTGTTTAGCAATTTCATTTCCATCAACATCTTAATTGGATGTACTTTGCAACCAATAAGTGAAGACAAATATTTCTATACACCAGTTGCACAACTAAAGTGCAATTTTAAATGGTAGTAGTAGTTTCAGTAAAAGATATTAGTTGGTCAGCATTAGTTGTTTTCACTTAACAGTATTAGTTGTTTTCAATGAACAGTATTAGTTGTGAACCAGTTGCACCATGCAACTGCTGCACCCAAGTGTTAATCATAAGTGAAACATAGACACCCTTACCTCATAATATTTGAATGTTTTCAAGCCTCACTTAATTTCTCAATTTTCCCTTTTTCTTTCTTTCTAATACATTACTGAAGCTCAACTAATCCTGATCTCCAATGCCGGTTAAGATATATGATGTTAATTCAATCTTGAATAAGTCACAATCTATAATTTTATAATTCTTATGTTCATAAATCTGTAAGGGTCGGTTTGTCTGTCTTACGCTCTTAAATCTTAGTCAGATAGTGGCTGATCATGAAGTTGCAAAAGATTTATACCTGAACTCCCCACATGTAGGGGTGTGCCTGAGGACTCGATGCCATGTATCCATGAGGAGGCATGGGAGAATATGCCTGCATTAGCACATTTTAATCCCTATAAACGATTGTACCATCATGTTGAGTATCAAGGAAAAGCCTTGAAATCTTTCAGAAACTAACCTGAAAACCAGACCAATCTGGAGCAATTGCACCAGAAGCAGCTGAACTCTGCTCCTGAAAATTCCGAAAAAAAAAAAATCAGTTTCGAAAAAGGAATCAAATTAAAAGTTCACACGCAACAGACCTGTGAACTTGGAGTTTTTGGCTCTTTTGCTTCTCTCCCTTCCTTCGGGGATTTATCCAAGTCGCTGTTCCCCATAACTTAATCTACAACTCCTCCGCTAATATCACTTTAACATCCTATTAATTGACATGTAAGTAAATATTCATGTAAGTTTATACTTCCTCCGTCCCAAAGGTATTTACCCCTTTTACCCAAAAAGTCCGTCCAAAACTTATTTACCCTTTTCCATAAAAGGCAATAAAGTAACTATATGCTTGTCAACTAGGCGAAGTATAGTGTGAACAAGTTTTACGGTGAAACTGGTTAAGGAGTGTGACTTATATTACTAAAGTGTGCGACTTTTTACTGTTAAGTGTGTGACTTTTTACTGTAAAGTGTATTACTCATAAAAATGAAGGGTGTGACTTATATTATAGCAAAGAGTGTCGCAGTGATAACTGAAGCGTGTGACTTATATTACTAAAGGGTGTGACTTATATTATTAAAGTGTATGTCTGTAAAAAAAAAACAGTTTCACGGTGAACAAGTTTCACATAATACCAATTCTTTCAACTATTCCCTCCCAACAACTTAATAATAAAGTAGAAAGGACTACAATACCCTCAATCAAAAACCACTTTTATCACTTTAAATGCTAATAAACAACTATCACATTAAAACTTGTGCTAAAATTAAAGGGGTAAATAACTTTTTGGGGCGCAGGTAGTGTCATTTAATCCTGTTCAAAGATATTTCCCCAAGATAAAGATCAGTAAACAATGACGGATATGCAGAGCTCTAAATTTCAAAATATACTCACAAGTTCATACAATATCAGAGAGAATATACTACATTCAATCATCAAATTAACAATACTTAACCAAATCCACAAATTAAATCTCCCGTACACACAGACCCATGCAAGGAAAACGTGAACAGTAAATTCTCCACATGGATACACAGTAAAACATACTATACAAAGAATGATTTTATTCAGGTAAAAAGAATTCAATACATGGAATTCACATTAATTAGCACAGTTAAGAAGCTTACCAGCAGAAAGGATAAATCCACGTTATCAGTAGCCGCTGAGTCAACTCAACTGCAAGACAGCTCAAACCCCAAACCCACCTTTTCTCTAACTAGAATTTAAACAAAGAAAAAATAAAAAAAACTCTCCAAATTAAACAAATTGCCTCTGAAATTGAAGAGGGAAACCAACTTCAGGGGATTTCGGAAATCTCTGTTAACGATTGGGCAAAAGATTAAGAGAGAGAAAAATTAGGGCTTTTGTTTGGAGATTGTCGACATGGCTGCGTCGTTTTCCGATGATTTGTAGAGAGAGAGAGCTGATGTGGTGTCCACCGTGGGTTGATGATTGGGTCTTTGTGAGCCGTGCAATTTTAACGGTTGAGATTCAATCACCAGGTTGCGAAAAATTTAGGACATTTATTTTTTTGAATAACGTATTATTTTATTTTAATTTATATTAGAAACAAAGATGGGTGTTTCATACAACAGTCAGAGTGTCGTACTGACTGATAATAGTCAGTTAATTTCAACCATTAGATCTGAAATCTTAAGGTTTAAAATTAATGATCTGCTACCTGTTGTACTATACGTCGTACTAACCATCATTTTGCATCATACTAACTATTGAACAGTGTCGTACTATCGTACTTTTATAATAAATTTAATAATTTTAAAAGTGTTGCGAGTCGTTTTTTATCGAGAGTATTATGTGGCTAATTTGGTAACAACTCACAAACAAAGTATGCAAGTGTACGATAAGCTGTAAATAAGATGAATTTGTAATGATTCATCTTCATAAGGTGTATCAAATATTGTACGTGTAAAGCTCGCAATACCACATCCTGGCTTGGTATGCCCCCAGAGTAGTCATTTCCCGACGAACTGGGTCAACAAATTCATCTTATTTACAACTTTTATCGTTACGCCAAGATACTTTGTTTGTGAGTTGTTACCAAATTAACACATAATACTCGATAAAAAAAATGACTGACAACAACCCTAGAAGAAGGAGGGTGGTACTTTTACCAAAACCAATCCATATACAAACCCTTAGAGAGCCGAGGCGTAAAAAAATAAATAAAATGCCTCGGTCTAGAACACACAAAAACGAGAGGTCGGACAAAGCCAACCACACGACCGGAAAAAGAGGCTCGGCCCAAACCTTCATAAAGATCGGGGAATGGAGATTACCAATCTCGAGGATATTGTGAATGATCCACGACCCAAATTGGGCCATCACTTTCTTCTACGAAAGAAAGAGAGGGCTGAGAAAGAATTGGCTAAATTAGAAACTCAAGATCGTGAAGAGGGACGCTCACGTACACCTGATAGTGAGCAAGTTAAAAAGAAAATTGTGAAGCGGGCAAGTAAAAAAGCCGATGACAAGTCTGATGACGAACAGCCTCAAGGATCTAGACCCTCAGTGTTTGGACGTTTGAGGCTCTCCGCCAAAGACCGAATCGGCAATAATAGGCGACAGGATCCAGGAAAGGAACAACCAATAAAAATGCCCGCACCTTCAGATCTTCATGATCATCCGCATGCCGAACAAAAATCGGCGGGAACAAAATTGTCTATCCATCATCGTTTGGGTAGTCAAGCACAAGCTTGGAGAGGGGGACTGCCCCATCACGAGCATGACCCACTGGGTCCTCATGATGGGAAACAGCCCCAATCTAAGTCTGTCAATCCCACAAAATTTGCGGAAATGCAAAAGGCCATTGAGGATTTACAGGCCAACCTGGCCGCGACCAAAGGCCAACCTCGAGCGAGCACAATACCCTGCTCGCCATTGTCACCGGCGATCATGGCGGCCGAAATACAAGAGAAAGTAGCAAAGACTCGACCACCAGTCCCCATGTTCGATGCTGAGTCGGACCCTCATGTCCATCTCAACAAATACTCAGACTTTATGATCGCGATGGGGGCCACAGACGCAACGCAGTGCCGATCATTCCCCATGACTTTGGGTGATCGGGCACATAGATGGTTTTCTACCTTGCCTGCCGCGTCTATCACATCTTTCGCTCAATTGGGACAACGATTTACGTCCCCACTTTTCATCCATGTGTGTGCTCGCCCAATCGGCCAAAAACAAAGGTTGGCGCATTTTTCTCAATTAAAAGGTGAGTCTGATCAAGCATACATAGAAAGATTTGATAAATGTCTGTATGATGGGGCCCCAGTTGAAGAGGATGTCAAAATCCTCGCGGTGGTCGGGGGCCTGACTCTAAATACTGATATGTGGAAGGCCATGCATCAAGACTGGCCGAACACATATTCTCGAGTTCCGAGAAATGAAAGGCCAAAATCATAAATGGCGCAAGATTTGCTCGCCCAATCACGATTGGGTCAGAACCTACAACTAGAAAAAGCTTTGAAGAAAGTGATGAAGGAAGAAGGGTACAAACCCCCGTGCTCTTTCAAACCATTCAAGAAAGAAAGTAAGCAAATGCCCTACGGTCTTTTGGGCGTTTAAATGAGACAATCTTTAACCAAATCGAGATCGGGACATGTTGGAAAGGCCAAGAAGAATCATAATGGATAAACATCGCTCAATGCTTCCAAATATTGTAACTACCACGAGTACATCGTGCACAACATCAAGAGTGTCGCGATTTACTCCGCCAACTTTGAAGCTATAACGAAGATAATCGTCTTTACCCAATTTAAAAAAGCCGAAGGAGCGAGACTCCTAGAAATTTGAAAGAACAGAAGATCGAAGGGGTAAACGTAAAGCCGAACAAACATCTGACAGTGATCCCGAAGAATCACGAAAAAGGACTGAAATACCCAAAAGAGGGCCTCCTACTGTGGGAAGAGGTCGAGAAAGTCAAGAGATTCAGATGATACGTCCTGAATATGGTCCAGTGGGTGGATGTTACCAAGCACCAACATTATCGAACAGACGAAAGAAGATGGAGATGCGTGCCATGCAAAACATCCATCAAGTGAAGGTGGCGAGCACATCAGCTAGCATGCCACCCTCGCACCAAATCATGTTTTCAGAGGACGATCTCGACGGAATCATAACTCCCCACAATGACTCCTTAACCATCAGTGCTCTTCTCCTTGGGTTGAAGGTGCACCGCCTCCTAGTTGACACTGGAGCTTATGCCAACATTTTGTTCGTCAATACCCTTCGCCAGATGGAAAAACAAGTTGGAGACTTGAGCAGTTATATTGAACCGTGTAATCATACCATAATGGGTTTTGGGGAATCTGTAACCCGACCCTATGGTATGATTAGATTAGGAGTCGAGTTAGAATCAACTCTGAATCCGGACATCCGACGAACTAGAATGCTAGATTTTGTAATCGTCGATGCTCTGTCTACTTATAACGGGTTCCTAGGTCGCCCGTTTATTCAGGAATTCAAAGCGGCCTGTTCTACGTATTACTATTGTGTTAAATTTCCGACACAAGATGGAACATGAAGCGTAAAAGGAGATCAGAAGAAAGCTCGAGATTGTTTGCTATCATGTGCACCAGAAAAACAAAGCATCGTCAATATGATGGAGCAAACATGGGAGATTGGTGAGCCAAGCCAGCGAGCAAATACCTCGCCTAAAGATCTTCCGACGAACATAAGTTCGACGAGCATAGCCCTTCGCGCGAGAACATAATGCGCGAACACAGACTCCAGGGTGACAAATAATTCCCCAGATCTCCTAGATCAAATGAATATTGATCAGTCGAACGAGCAAACGGACCTAGAGCCTCGCATAGGCTTTGAACCCATGGAGGCTGATGACGAGCACCGGGGGTCCATCCAAGATCCTCGGTGGAAGTAAAAAAGGAAGCGAGCAACACCTGTCGAACAACTGGAGTCTATCAAAATCGACCTGAACAGACCCGAGTTAGAAGTGTTCATTGGTTCAGAATTACCTGAACCAATTCGAACAGAAATTATTGCTTATCTTCAAGCAAACTTGGATGTGTTCGCATGGTCGCACGAAGACATGGTTGGCATTGATTCAAAACATGCCTGCCACTCCCTCAACCTTGATCTAATACAAACTCCAGTTATCCAGAAGCGCAGGAAGTTTAGTCCGGAAAAATATGCGGCAATGAATTGTGAAATCAAAAAGTTGCTCGACAACAAACTGATTCGAGAGGTAAAATGCCCAAGATGGCTTGTGAACCCTGTGCTCGTCCGCAAGTCTAATGGATCTTGGAGGCTGTGTATTGATTTCACGGATTTAAACAAGGCATGTCCGAAAGATAACTTCCCGATGCCGCATATCGATTATTTGGTCGATAATACAGCAGGCCATGAACTCATGACTTTTATGGATGCATTTGCTGGTTATCACCAAATACCTATGCACCTGGACGATCAAAAGAATACGGCATTCTGCAGTGAAAAGAACATGTATTGTTGACAACGCATGCCGTTCGGATTGAAGAATGCCGAAGCAACATATCAACGTTTGGTGAACAAAATGTTCGACGAACACATCGGCCGAACAATTGAGGTATATATTGATGATATTGTGGTTAAGAGTGAACATTGTTGGGGAATGATTCGCACAGATCTATTCGGGGTGAATATTTAAATACAAATTTAATTCATTAATTATTACTAGCATGAATTAATCCTATATTAATTCAAATAATAATTGCAACAACATATTATGCATATAAAAAGCCACGTAAAACCTACGCATGCGGAATCTACGGGTTTACGTGAACGTACCTCTCGGGATGGCAGTGGCTTTGGTCTGACGGACTAACCAAAAGGACTTCCCAAGTATTCCCTTAGCCCTTGCTCGACAATCCGGTGGAAGGATACTCGCGAACAGTTAACAAAAGGAAAAAAAATAAACTTTGTTGCACAACTTTCGTGGATTTGCTAATATTTCCAGCACATGGAATTGTACTTGGGAATGAA
The DNA here is from genome assembly GCA_037126765.1 of Stenogyne calaminthoides. NCBI lineage: Eukaryota > Viridiplantae > Streptophyta > Magnoliopsida > Lamiales > Lamiaceae > Stenogyne > Stenogyne calaminthoides. Next base: position 14,274,761 of record JBBCBC010000023.1, on the reverse strand, counting down.
CTAATCATCCCCTATATATAGGAGGGAGGGTGAACGAAATTTGTGTGTTTTTTCAATGTGGGAAAAGACTTTTCTTGGTCACCAAGAAATCTTGAATATATCTCATATATTCTTTTTCCCATAATTAAAATATTCCACAAAAAATCCACCTCCTCTATTTTATGGAATTTTCGAAAATATTAGTGTGCAAGAATCCAAGATTTGGATCTTCTTGAATTTATGAGATATTCTTGTATTTCAAGAAATATATATCTTCCATAATATATTTTCAAGAAAATCAAGAAAATCTTTCTTGCCCACTATATTTCCAAAATTTCAAAATTTCATTATGTATAACCAAGTGGGAGATTTCTTGAATTTAATGAGACAATCTTGTATTCCAAGAATACATATCTTCATTCCATAACAAAATTCAAAGAAAATCTTTCTCCCTCTTTTATCCATAATTTTTGAATTAATTAGAGAAATATTAAGCAACAATATTTATTTTATTTTAATCACCTTTTTAGTTATTGGACTATATGTTGGGCTACTCAGGGGGCCTTTAGGAGAATTAAGATTGGACCTTTTAATGGATCTTGAATATCTAATATTGAGCCACAATATAATTCAAGCCCATAAATATTAATTAATCCCACTACATAATTAATATTATCAGACTATCCATCTTAACTCATATTACAAATCAATATGGCTCCCATCATTATTTCCCGTGTTTAAGATTATCTAGCCCATTAATTAATTCAAGCCACCGAAATAGCTTTCCGTTAATTAATATCTTTTGTCTTTGGTCGAGAATCGGTTCAACATTATTATCCATACCGAAACTAATTCCACTTGCAAGATTTGGTATGATAAAACTTATGAACCTCCCAAGGGGCAAATCAAGCAAGCGTGCTTTGCACACGATTCTTCAGATTAAATCTTAGCAATCACATGTGACCAATAATATTGCCCAAGATAAAAAGTATTGAATTTCTCTCGATTCGCTACCCATGATAAGTCAAAGCAATAATTACCAATCCCACGTGATCCTATTTAAGGGGCGAAGGTTAAGAAACAACGAACCACCGAGGTCTAATTCTTCCTTGTTCGGTTAAGAAGAATTTATCCTCCTCAGAGGGTCCTATTCAAATAGATCACCATGCACTAGTGTAATCTCTTGGTCAAGACAAATCAATCTCGAGCCTTACACCTCAACCTTTCGCGATGGTTGTTCATTTCCATCTAGGTCGTGAATGGCGTACTTATAGTTACAAGGGGATTTAAATTTAATCTTACGTGATCGGGTATCACTAAATTAACTACAAGATAACACGTCTTTAATTATTGAACAGTTATGCAAAGAAATATATAAACATTCAATCATATTTAAAGCATCGATGATAAATAATTTATTTCAAGAAATAAGTCTGAAAATTCAGTTTTAGATTATACAAAGTAAAAGCATACTTTTCAAGATAATCCCAACAATCTCCCACTTATACTCAAAGTCTCGCTTTTAAGTATACTACAACACGCCTCGAGTAGTCCGTGACATCTAATGTCACCTACACGAACCTAATAATTTCTCCCACTTATACTCAAAGCAGATTAGCAAACGGTCTTGACACCCATTCCACTCACATGTCTCTCGAATGTATTCAGAGGCAGACACTTTGTGAATGGATCTGCTAGGCTGTCCTCAGACGCTATCTTTGCCACATCTATATCTCCTCTCTTAACGATTTCTCGTATAAGATGTTTTTCCTTTAATGTGTTTGTTTGACTCGTGGACTCTTGGTTCTCTTGAATTTGCAACCGCCCAGCGAGATATTGCTTTGACAAATTGAGAACACCATCCAAGTCCACTAAGAAGATCTAGAGCCCAATCGGTTCTTTCATCAAGCTTCAAGCGACTACTTACCCAAGTCCCATGGTTGAGTCAGTGGTGCATTTCTGCTTCACACTCGTCCATTGGATGGCTACACTTCCCAAATGGAAACACACTAACTGAGGCAGATAATTTCTGGAATCTATATCTGATTGGAAATCCGAGTCCGTGCAGCCGATGGGGATTGGAGTATCTGACTGATAAATCAACATTCTATCCCGAGTTCTTTTCGGATACTTGAATGTTTTTAATCGTGGTCCAATTAAACTTTCCACGGGTTACTCGATATCTTGCTACCATGCCTCACGGCAAAGCATATATCCTGGTCTCGTACACAAACATTGCATACATAAGGTTTCCTATAAATTGAAGCACAAGGAATGCCTTTCATGTCATCTATCTCCTTTTTTCGCGTCTTAGGGGACATTTTCTTGGATAGATGGATTCCAAGTCTGAAAGGTACGAATCCTTTCTTGGAATCTTGCATGCTGAATCGTTTTAAAACCAGTGTCAATGTATGAATATTTGCGATAACCCGATCATCATTTTCTTGCGATCTCGAGTAATCTTGATCCCAAGGATGTGTCCGAACTTTCCCTAAGTCTTTCATATCAAACCGTTTTGAAACACCATGCCCTTACGTCGACCACACCTTCACATCGTTCCCGATGATCACAATGTCATCTACGATAATCTTGAGAATACCAATGCGCGTTCAAACACGCTTTTTATACACACAACTTTCAAACTCGTTTTTGATCAAACCCATAAGACTTTACAACATGATCAAAACTTTGGTTCCAAGCTCGATGCTGTTTGAGTCTCAGAATGGACCTCTTGAGCTTACAAACTAGGTGTTCTTGGCCCGCTTTCAATGAAACCTTGGTGTTGTTGCACATAGATCTCTTTATCAAGACTTCCGTTTAAGGAAAAGCCGCCTTGACATCTATTTGCCGATTTCAAGGTCGGCGTCTTGTGAGAATCGATAAGAGAATACGGATGGACTTAAGCATTGCTATGGGCGAAAAAAGTTTCCTCATAATCGATCCCTTTCTTTCTGAATATAACCTTTCGCCATTAGTCTTGCTTTAAAGGTTTCAACCTTCCCGTCCGGTCCTCTTTTCCTCTTAAAAACCCACTTGCATCCAATGGGTTTGACCCCATTAAGTGGTTCGACTAGCTCCCACACTTTATTATGAAACATAGAACCCATATCGGCTTTCATTGTTGTTTGCCAAGAATCTGCATCCATATCTTGGAGTTTTCATCATATGTCCATGGGTCTGATTCCGGGAATCAAGTCCGAGGACTCTCCTATTCCCATGAATCTCTCGGGCTGTCTAACAACCCTCCCACTATGACTAGGATCCGGTTGTGAAAGCGTATCATTTGGTATATCATCTAGTACAGTCGGCACTGAGGTTTGCCCTCTAAGCTCATTTAAGGTAATCTCACTTCTGGGTTTTCTTTGGTTCTATAGTTTTCTTCCAAAATCTAAAATGGGTGCGGATGTCCACCTTTTGATCTTCGGAACTATAGAACATTCACCATTTTGTTCCCTCGGGGTATCCTACAAAACAGCCTTAATTCTGATCGAGGATCCAATTTACCGGTTTCCTTGTCCAACACGTAGGCCGGACACCCCAAAGTTCTCATGTGTCTCATACTAGACTTGCGCCCAGTCCACAATTCTTTGGGGTTCTGGGAACTGATTTGGATAGCACCAAGTTCGTAATGTAAGTCATTTGTTTTCAAGGCATGACCCCGAGCGACTCGGGAAGATCCGTATAACTCATCATTGATCTAACCATTTCCAAAAGAATTACATTTTTCATTTCTACAAACCCCGCTTTGTTGAGGGGTTCCGGTGCAATGATGGTGGATACAATCCCTTCATCAGATAAGTAGTACAAAAACTCATCGCTGAGGTATTCGCTTCCACAATCAGATCGTAGATCGTAGAGACTTGATACGTTTTTCCATATGATTCTCTGCTTGAGCCTTAAATTCTTTAGAATTTCTCAAAGGTCTCAGATTCATGCTTCATAAGGAAAATGTACCTTGAGTAATCATCAATAAAATTACTCATAACCTCCTCTTTGCTTTGGTTGACATTTGACTACATACATATATGTGAAATCCATCTCTAACACTTCTTTAGCCCCATTCCCTTGGCTCCAAATGCCATCTTGGTCATATTACCCTCCAAACATGATTCGCGAGTTGGAATCGATTCAACTTGGAGACGCCTCCAAAGAACCATCTTTCACCAACCTTTGGATCCTCTTTGGATTTATATGACCTAATCTTAGATGCCAAAGAAGTGTCTCGTTCACGCCGATGAAACGTTTTTCTTTTCTCGGAAACAGATTGATGTGTTATAGGATACATTTAAATGAGTGGTGTGCACAGTTAATTGTATAGAGATTTTCCATCAATGTCCCGTAACAGATACACTCATCATTTCAAAAATGATGTCATTCTTATTAGAAGAAACTTAGTGTCCTTTAATCGAATTTTAGAAACTGAAAGTGAATTCTTTCTAAAACTGGGAACACAAAGATAATCTCAAAAAACTTTATCTTCAAAAGATAGGTGCACTTCTCCCACTGCTTTAATTGCTACTCATGTAGCATTGCAATGTCTGCTACTTACGTAGTATTGCAATAATCGTTACTACCGTAAGATTGCAATATCCGCCACTTACGTACATTAGCATTGCAATGTCTTCTACTTTTGTAACGTTGCCCAGTGTGATGAGGATCTCACTCCCACTACGTTACCGGATCATTTAGAACCCGTGAAGCCAACATGATTAGTGGATCTCGTATCAACCACCCACGAATGAGAAGTATACGCCGTTAAACAAGTTTCAACAACTAGTGTGTGAGAATTACCTTTCTTTCCGTCCCTTTTGGGGTTGGAACAGGCAAAACCTCCATTGTCCTCTCTCACCGCAGACTTAAGCACTTCCTCTTTGGATTTTCCTTGACTCAACAAGCATTCCTCATCTTACCATTGCCCTTGGGCAACAGCTTTCAGTTTTATTGCTTATGGCCTTTGGTCCTCTTTCTTTATCTTGCCTACCCTTGGCCTAGAAGATGAAGAAGACGGACCACTTGCCGTCAAAGCTTGAGTTTGGTGCCTTATCATCATTTCGCCGAGTCCAAAAGTTTGCAACAAATTAGCTAGCGAGGCCAAAATGCTCAAAAACCTTTTCAGGGCGAGAGAATGAAGTACCAAATTCATCCGAGTCTCTAGATCATAATTTGCACTCGAGAATCTCAAGTTTGTTCGGATGGGCCATCTATTTTGAGGACGTAATCCCTTATGGGTTTTTCCTCCACCATTTTCAGCATGACGACATCTCTCAAGAAGGTGATCCGACGAGTCCCGCATGTTTTGACTCGTCGGTTGGCTCATCGATTTTTGTGTGTCAAAATCCACTTGTGCTTTTTATGCGATTAGGACAATTATAATTTTCCAATCAATATAGTTTCCATACATATTGTATTGACTTTAAGTATAATAACAAAGGATTAAAAGGTAAATCGACATGTTGAACTCGAAATAAACAACTATATGCAAAGACAAGTATATCACAAGGTTCGATCACATTTCATCATATTTTAAAATCTCAAAAAATATGAACATGCATCACCCAACATCTCAAAAACAGTTTTAAATAAGCCACGCGTGGGGTGGGTCATTATTTAAACACATTCAAGCGAGTTACAAAACAAAACGATTACAAACCTTTAATATCCAGATTAATAGTTGGCTCCAAACTTGACCAATATAAAATTGGACAGGGACTTGAGGAAGTATATGCATATCAATTTTATACCTAAGTAATAATCATGATTAAATACAGGATTACTATTTCGCTTTGATCGAGCCTCGTGGGGGGAGGGTCATCGCCGCCACTAGTAATAACCCACAATCATCCGTTCGAATTCATTCATGTGAAACCTATCTTTTGACCTTCACGCGTGGGGAATTTCTCCAAAAGAATTCACAAACAAATAAATCATGGAGGTCAAAAATTAATTCAATTTTATTATCCTAATAAAATTGTCAATTAATTATTTAAACATACTTAGTAATTTTGAAGTTGAGATTTTTCCATTTGGCAACCCTCATGCAAACACATTTAAACAAATTAAATAAAGCATAAGATAGCACAAATAAATCAAGCAAAAAAAGCAAAAAATAAACATATTGGGCACAAATTATCCAATTGTCATGGTTTGATTTTTCTTGGCTTGATCTTGAAGAAACACGCCTCGAATTTCTCCCACTCGTTCGTCTCGAAAAAAATACTTAAGTCTTGAATGACCACGGCAAGCGGCTTCAATGGATGCATGCCAGATCCGCCGCCGGGCCGCATTAGCCTAGAGCTGAAGACCTCGGCACCGCCAAGATTTACCCGCCGCCTCCTCGTCATGCCTCGGCGGTGTCGGCGGCGTCGGCAGATCTCGGCAGGCGCGGCGCGCGTTAGCGCGCATCAAGTCTTGTAGCCTTCGCCCGCGTCCTCCAGCGGCCTTCAGCGTCTCCACGCCCGTCTGTCTTGGCCCACGGCTTCCGCCCGTCCGCTTCGGCTTTGGGCCGCAGCGCGCCCGTCTTGTGCCCCTCATCCTCCTCGCTTCGGCCGCCGGCCTTACCTGCGCCCAAGCGTGCCGTAGCGCACATACAAGGCCCCTACTGCACTGTTACGGATTTCGTCCCTTAATTCTTTCGTGTCTTCGTTCCCTATCCGGTTACAATTTATTTACAAAAATAAATAAACCTAGATCTAGACTAGTCTATTACATTGATCAAATCAAACAAATCTAGTCTACTGCGTGGATTTTCTCACGAGGCAAAACAAATCCGAACGAATCGAATTAAAAAACCACAGTTTATATGCATGCAAAATAAAACATTAAAATCCATGACAATTGGATACCGCAAAAAAATAGATCTAATAGTTCTACTATCCAATTTAAAATTTAATGTCCACGAATTAAATTACAATTTAAAAATTCAGAGTCTTAAAACAAAGGGGCTCGATACGGCTTGTTGGGGAATGATTCGCACAGATCTATTCGGGTGAATATTTAAATACAAATTTAATTCATTAATTATTACTAGCATGAATTAATCCTATATTAATTCAAATAATAATTGCAACAACATATTATGCATATAAAAAAGCCACTTAAAACCTACGACGCGAATCTACGGGTTTACGTGAACGTACCTCTCGGGATGGCGAAAGGCGTTGGTCCGACGGACTAACCAAAAGGACTTCCCAAGTATTCCCTTAGCCCTTGCTCGACAATCCGGTGGAAGGATACTCGCGAACAATTAACAAAAGAAAAAAAATAAACTTTGTTGCACCACTTTCGTGGATTTGCTAATATTTCCAAGCACATGGAATTGTACTTGGGAATGAACTAATCATCCCCTATATATATAGGAGGAGGGTGAACGAAATTTGTGTGTTTTTTCAATGTGGGAAAAGACTTTTCTTGGTCACCAAGAAATCTTGAATATATCCCATATATTCTTTTTCCCATAATTAAAATATTCCACAAAAAAATCCCTCCTCTATTTTATGGAATTTTTGAAAATATTAGTGTGCAAGAATCCAAGATTTGGATCTTCTTGAATTTATGAGATATTCTTGTATTTCAAGAAATACATATCTTCCATAATATCTTTTCAAGAAAATCAAGAAAATCTTTCTTGCCCACTATATTTCCAAAATTTCGAAATTTCATTATGTATAACCAAGTGGGAGATTTCTTGAATTTAATGAGACAATCTTGTATTCCAAGAATACATATCTTCATTCCATAACAAAATTCAAAGAAAATCTTTCTCCCTCTTTTATCCATAATTTTTGAATTAATTAGAGAAATATTAAGCAACAATATTTATTTTATTTTAATCACCTTTTCAGTTATTGGACTATATTTTGGGCTACTCAGGGGGCCTTTAGGAGAATTAAGATTGGACCTTTTAATGGATCTTGAATATCTAATATTGAGCCACAATATAATTCAAGCCCATAAATATTAACTAATCCCACTACATAATTAATATTGCACTATCCATCTTAACCCATATTACAGTCAATATGGCTCCCGGTCATTATTTCCCGTGTTTAAAATTATCTAGCCCATTAATTAATTCAAGCCACTGAAATAGCTTTCCGTTAATTAATATCTTTTGTCCTTGGTCGAGGGAACGGTTCAACATTATTATCCATACCGGAAACTAATTCCACTTGCAAGATTTGGTATGATAAAACTTATGAACCTCCCAAGGGGGCAAATCAAGCAAGCGTACTTGCACACGATTCTTCGTATTAAATCTTAGCAATCACATGTGACCAATAATATTGCCCAAGATAAAAAGTATTGAATCTCTCTCTGATTCGCTACCCATGATAAGTCAAAGCAATAATTATCAATCCCACGTGATCCTATTTAAGGGACGAAGGTTAAAAAACAACGAACGACTGAGGTCTAATTCTTCCTTGTTCAGTTCTGAAGAATTTATCCTCATGTAGGTCCTATTCAGCGCATCAGTCATGCACTAGTGTAATCTCTTGGTCAAGACAAACCAATTTGAGCCTTACACCTCAACCTTTCGCGATGATTGTTCATTTCCATCTAGGTCGTGAATGGCGTACTTATAGTTACAAGGGACTGTTAATTTAATCTTCTGTGATCGGGTATCACTAAATTAACTACAGTGTAACACGTACGAATTATTGAATAGTTATGCAGTAAATATATATAACATTCAATCATATTTAAAGCATCAGTGATAAATAATTTATTTCAGTAAATAAGTCTGAAAATTCAGTTTCGATTATACAAAGTAAAAGCATACTTTTCAGTATAATCCCAACAAACATAAGAAAGACCACATCACCCACCTCGCACAAACGTTTGATATACTCAGGAAGTACAATATGAAGCTAAATCCGAAAAAATGTAGCTTTGGGGTTCACTCAGGAAAATTCCTCGGACATATGGTCAGTCAACGAGGGATCGAAGCGAACCCAACAAAGATTCAAGCCATGCTCGATATGCAAGCCCCCAGAAATGTGAAAGAGGTCCAAAAGTTAACCGGACGTTTAGCTTCCGTAAGCCGGTTTATATCACGAACTGGAGATAAATGCAAACCTTTCTTCGATACATTGAAGAAAGGGAAATTCCAGTGGACCGAGCATTGCCAAAATGCATTCGAATCATTGAAGCAGTACCTTGCAGATACTCAGACACTATCTAAGCATGTCCCAGGCGAACAACTCTATATGTATCTTGCTGCATCCGAGCATGCGATCGGTGCTGTGCTCGTACGAGCAGAAGGGACAATACACTTGCCCATTTACTATGTAAGCCAAGTGCTTAAAGAAGCCGAGCTCCGGTACCCGCCACTGGAAAAATTAGCATATGCCCTCGTCATGAGTGTTCAAAAATTACGACCATATTTTTTCGATCACTCAGTCGAGGTACTGACCACTTTCCCATTGCGCCAAGTCCTCCACCGTAGGACAATTCGGCATTAAGTTCGCTCCGCGAACGGCAATGAAGGGTCAGGCTATGGCCGATTTCATGGTCGAGTTGACATATCCCTAGATGCTCGAAAAAGCTATCGACCAACCATGGTATATGTATGTTGATGGCTCATCAACAAGTTTAAGAGTCGGAGCAGGCGTAGTTCTCATCAGCCCAACCAAGCAAACATTCACAACAACCATCCGTTTTGATTTCCCAGCTACAAATAATGAAGCCGAATATGAAGCTTTGATCGCTGGACTACAGATGGCAATGACAATGGGAATTCAGAGGCTGATGATTTATAGCGATTCTCAGATAATCGTTTATCAGGTGACAGGCGAGTACGAGGCCCGAGGCGAACAAATGGCACAATATCAACAGCTAGCAAAAGAATTGCTCGAGCATTTTGAACAAGTTTTCATTGAGCAATTACCACGATTGGGTAATTCGTTCGCTGATGCTTTGGCACGCCTGGCAACAGCAGAAGGAGTGATGAACACAACAGACATTGTGGTCGTCACAACTTGTTCGCCATCAGTTCCCAGAATTATGATCGCCCAAATAACAGGCAAACAAGAGACTTGGATAACTCAAATACCTACAAAAGGGACTTCTCCCTGAAAATAAGGCACAAGCTACTCGCCTCAGATTACAATCTGCTCGGTATACTATCATAGACGAGCATTTGTACAAAAGAAGCTTCTCACTTCCACTTTTGAAGTGTATAACTCCTGAAGAAGGACGTGTACTTCTGGAACAAATCCACGATGGAGTATGCGGAAATCATACAGGTGGGCTCGTCCTGGCACATAAAATAATCAGACAAGGTTATTATTGGCCAACCCTCAAAAAGGATTCGCTCGCGTATGCTCACGCTTGCCACAGATGCCAGGTGATGGTCCCGATTAGAAAACCCATTTTGCGCGTGCGGAAACAAAACATTTTAGTTTGATGCATATAAAACAGGGGTGAGGGCAGAGTGATTACAGATTTTTGCGTTTTAAGCTCATGTGTTGTGTTATGCTTATAATCGAATGCGTTATGACAAGATAAGAACATAAAGCAGTAAACAACACAACAATGTATAGTGGTTCGGAGACTCAAACTCCTACATCCACTCTCCCTGTTCCTAGGGAAATTCCTTCAAACGGGACTTATCACCCTCCACGGGATTGCCTATAGATATTTACCGAGCTCTCACTCAAACTGGACTTATCACCCTCACTCGGGATTGCCTAACAACTACCTCACTTCACCATGGGGTTTGGATTTGGTGTTGTCTCCAACTATGGTGAGATTTTCCCTTACAATGGTTTAGCCTCAATGCTAAGGTTGGGAAAATCTCTCTAAGCTTATGATACATCGTGGGTTGCTTAGGTTGGGTTCTAGAACACTCTTTGAATATATTTGTATATCTACAGACTTGTGTTCTAGGGTGGGAATGCTTTTGAGTATAACTCTCTTTGGCTCTGTAGCATTGTTGCTATCTTCTTCGCACTTCCACACCTGATAATGAGGGAAGAACTTGTATTTATAGTGTGGATTTGAATGTTACCGTTGGAGATAATCACATTCAAATCTATACTATTCTCTGTAAGTTCTGCAGCTTTTCCAGGCTGGTTGTCTTTCTCTCATTGGTCCACGTTAGCTGATCTTAACGGCTATATTCCTCAGATTCCTTGCCTTGGAATCATTCAGGATTCTCCGAGTCTTCAGATCTGTCTGAGCCTTCAGGTCTATCTGAGCCTTCAGCTGACTTCTCTTCAGTCGGACCTTGTCGATCAGTATCTTGACACTCAGTCGGGGTTGAGTTCGATTCTTCTTGTCTTCGGACAATCGACCCTCGCGTCACTAAACTTTCAGCTAACCGATCATCGATGGCGTTCGATTCTCAATGAACATGACTTCAGATGACTTCTCTTACGATCCGTATCAGATTTTCGGGTTTTCGATATCGATTTCTTCTACTTTGATCCGATCGGCTCACATGATCGATCGATATAAAGATCAGTCACATATCGGTTTATCCGCATCATTAGTTCATCAGATTAGCATATTAGGTTAAGATATCGGGTTAACACATCCGGTCTCAATCACGTCTGATCTTGACCATCTGCTCATCTTCATATCTGATCTCAATCACGTCTGATCTCGATCAGTCTCATCTGCTCTTCTTATGATCTGCAACCTTCTCTTGATCCTCATCATCCGGGTCATCCGATCCGTCTCTGATCGATTCGGTTTTGGTCATCGATCATTTGACCTTCGATTCTTCCGATCACCGGCTTACCTTTTCTTCTCTCTACGATTTTGCCGCACTCATTAGTTTAACCGAACTCATCTAACTCATCGATCTCGTCCGGTCTAAATCTCTGACCTCGACCTCGATCTCGATCAACTACTTCTGATTCCGTGAGTTCCCCCTCAACTTGTTCTCTCGTTCCCCCTCAACTTGTTATCTGCAATTTAGTTTCAATAACACAAGTTGATAATGTTTTGGCACAATTCATCAAACTTAAAATATCCCAACACCAGATACATGCTCCACTTATTCATAGCCCACCTGAAGAATTAGTGTCAGTCTATAGCCCGTGGTCATTCGCTAAATGGGGGATCGATTTAATTGGCCCATTTCCTACTGGCACGTCGGGAGTAAAATTTGTTGTGGTTGCCGTGGATTACTATACTAAATGGGCAGAAGCCGATGCCATTGTCAAGATCACCGAACAAAGAATGTGGAACTTTGTTTGGAAGAATATTATTTGTCGATTTGGGCTTCCCCAATCATTAGTAACTGATAACGGCAAACAGTTTGATGGAAGTGAATTCAGATAGAATTGTGCTCGCTGGGGGATAAAAAAGCACTACTCAACTCCGTACTATCCCCAGTCAAACGGACAAGTTGAGGCCATTAATAAAATCATCAAGCATACCCTCAAGGCCGGACTTGATAATTTCAAGGGGGATGGGTCAAGAGTTGCTGAAATATTATGGGCTTATCGAACAACTTTCGAACATCAATCATGGAGACCTCGTTTGCCACGGCATTTGGTGCGGAAGTTATTATACCCGCAGAATCAAGATTCCAAGTCATCGAACAATGACTTTCGGAGAGCACATTAATGACCAAAGCGCCGCCGAAAGTACGCACTGTTGGAAGAAAAGAAGGATCGGAGGTTGATTTCAAGAATGCCATGTACAAAAAAGAGATCGGAGAAGTTTTACAACTCCAAAGTCCAAACACGCAGTTCAATGTGGGCGAGCCGGTTTTAAAAAAGGCGAAAGCAACGGGGGTATCAAGTGGTGTGTTCGGCCGAAAGCATGGGGAGGTCCGTTCGAGTTTCAGAACGTTTGCTAAACGGGGCCTATGATTTGGAAGACCTGAATGGAATCCCATTGTCCTACTCGTGGAATGCGTCAAATTTGAAAAAATACTATCAATAATAGCGAGCATAGAGTTGGACGAATAAAATCGTCCAAACAGTTAAAGCGAGCATAGTGTCGGCCGAACAAAATCATCCACACAGCTAAAGTGATCATAGTTGGCCGAACATAACTGCCGATATAGCCGAAACAAACACACAGGGCCGAACATAACGAGTAGGACGATTCTGAAAGAAGAGTACATTATGTTCGACACATATCTTCAGGAAAGAAATGCTGGCCAACACTATCGATAGACAGAAGATACGTGTCATAATGAGTTGTCAACAGAAGATACGTATCGGAACGAGTTGACAAGTGGTGGCAACCATGCAGGGATGAGTCAATCTTTGAGCAAGAGTCAAAAAAGTCAACAAAGTCAAAAAGGAGCAAAAGTAAGAGAGCTAGCACCAAAGCTATATGCCAAAGACTAGCTTGGGATAGTTCTATAAATAGGGGCATACCGATAAATTTAAAAAAGCAGAGAAAAAACATATGAAGAAGAAAAAAAGAAAAAATACCGCGATTCTCGGAAGGAAGTCGGTTTAGTATGCCCCCGGCGTAGAAGAATTCTCTCGATTCAAAGAATCATTCAAATTGAATCGAAATCCGCCTCGACACGAGTCTTTTACCCGTGATGGCTTTTGCGAGCACAAAGTTGAAGCTCGTTGCGGACTCAAGATGCTCGGCAGAGTCATGGTTGCCGCTCCACGTTACTCACTGCTTATGCAGTAGTAAGTCATTAGTCCCCTATGCATCCCCAAAATCTCCTCTGAAGGGGAGGGATGTCATAGTGTCCGCTCAAAACAAGATGCGGACGCTGATGCTTAGGCATCTACTGGAGGGGACAGAATGGTGCGAGCTAAAAGTTTTGCTCACACCTACTTTAGGCGAGCAGGAATGCGCGCCACATGCTCATGCCCGCAGCCGCCCGCATAATCACAGCTTGTCCAGGAGGGACAAAAGTTTATCTTCTTCTTTGCTGAGCATGTTACTAAAGAAAGAAGGGTAGATGATGATGATGTGCCACATCCTTGTCAACATCAATTCTCATGGACAAGGTGAGGCCATTAAAGGTCTACTCAAGACAAGGTTTAAATTCAAAACCCTAGTCTGATAACAATAGTTGTGTAATAGATAGTCTTCTTCAGATATGAAGGTTGTAATAGAATACAAAGTGTTGCAAAAAGAAAAAGAAAAAATATATGTACTTTTGTTCGCTAAGATTTTCTAGTTCAAGCCTATTTGAGGTCGCACCTAAGCCGGACGACCCGAATAAAGACGAACGAGCCCAAGTCTAGGTTCACCCGACGAACGAGTCCGTACTCTGATTCCCGCAGCAAAAATCGAGTAATGGGTACGCAATGATCAAAAAGACGACTCAGACTTATAGATACCCGAAGACAAGGCGGGTGATGAGTCTTGGGTCGCAACTAAATAAGACGGCCTAGTAACGGGTGATCGCGATCTAAATAAGACGATCGCGACCAAGAAAGGGGGTTCATAAAGTAACCCATCCGTCGCACCTAAATAAGACGATCAACCGATTGCAACGCCAATAAGACAATCAAAAAAAAAAAAGTCGAGGAGCGGGCATAGGCAAACCCAATGTTCGAATTCATTCAGAAGAAAAGGGGCAAAAACTGGAAAGCAACAAAGCGAACACGATGCAACAAAGCAAACATCAAAGCAACACAAGTATCAATTTTCATCCTCGACAATTATCAAACAATCAAGTTAGAGGAGTTGGTTCAATATGTAATCCATCCATTCAGTTATAAATATGTTCGAACAAAAGACAAGAAGTCAGCAAAAACTACAAGTATTAAAGACATTGTTCGAACAGAAAGTGAAGAAGACAAAAATTACACAAACAGATGTTCGACAAAACAAAAATAACATTAAGGAGCAAATTCATAATTGGGGGTAGACGGGAGAGAGATGTCAAACAAATTGTGCTCAAATTTCACCAACAACTCCTTCAAGACGACGGTACCAAATGCTGCCCGAAGGTACATTACGCTTTCGGTCCACGAAGGTCCTCTTTGCTCGTCCCCGCACTTTTGATCGGTCCACAGACTTCGGTCCGAGATTTTGGCCAGCAACCTCAGCGATATTCATATCTAAGCCCTCTTCCTCGTCCAGAATCGGATCATCAACTTTGATCCCTTCAGGAAGAACGGAGAAATCACACAGATCATTTAAATCTGACATTGGAAGGTTGCGGTCCGGTGGGTTGTCGATCGTGCATCATTTGGCCCCGGATATAAGAGGGGCAATTTGTTCGCTGTTGGATGTATGGCAAACAGACCGGATAGCATTGGCGAAGGCACAAATGTACGAGAAGTTGGACATGGAATCAACATACTCATCATTGTGCAGCCTTGAATTTTCGAGACCCAAACGAGTGTTGGTCTCCTCAGCAATGATGAGTTGTTAGCCGAGCGCATCCCTCTCATTTTCCATGACCTCGACACCCATTTCGGAGTTCTGGCTTCGATATTCATCTCCTCTTGGGCTCTTCGTATACTGGCCACCTCCTCCTGAGAGTGAATCAATTCCTCCTTTGTCTGGCGAGCATCTTCCTGAGCCAGGCGAGCATTTTCCTGAGCCAGGCGAGCATTTTCCTGAGCCTTGTGGGCATCCTCCTGAGCCCGAGCATCAGCTTATGCCGAAGAAGATTGTCCCTGAGCCAACCTCAGTTCATCCTGAGTCCTGTTCAGCTCGCCCACCGTTTCTTCGAAGTTCCTGATCAAAGCCAAGTAGTTGGCATGGAGGTTGGCGGACTGAGCATAGGCTTTCTCAAGAACGACCATAGATTGGCCTGAAGCACCGGACCCGACGCAAATTTTTCGAGGGAGGGACCCGTAGTGGACTCTTTCAGATCGGTAGTCCACACCCGAACAGGAGTCTGGCAAGCTTTCTGAACATGCTCAGAAATGCCCGGAACCTTGCGAACACTCGGCGAGCAGAAGTAGTTCTTCAAATTGGGCATCAAAGGCGACAACCTGCTCAACCTACATATATATTCGAGCAAATGAATATAAAAAGGGCGAACAAAAATAACCAAAACAGAAGCAGATCGAACAAAATGTACCTGCCCACACGAGTCGGATCCCATCCCAAGAATGATTTATCCTCAGGGGACCGGAGCTCAGGATCTAACGGAGTCCATGATCGGGGTCCAGCAGGAGGTGGAGAAGATGTGTCAACCTCCATTTCAACAATCTGTGAAATTGGACCAACCACGGAGGCGGCCGCTCTAATCGCCTCGACAGTAGGGGTCCGAGTCACCCTGACGGCATCAGTACTCGTCCGAGCCTGTTCGCTCGGCGTGCTCATCCGAGTTTGTTCGCTCGGCCCCTACTCGCCGATCTCCACCCTCGGTCTCTTCGGCGACGGAGCTTGTTCGCCAACCCCTTGCTCGGTCGAACGAGTTCTCCTTTTACTTCGGCTTGATTCCCCAGACCGAAGTGGATCGATTAGCCTGCTCCACTTCCCCTCTTATTCATTTGAGCCTCCCCGCCACCTGAATCCGAAAAGCTCCTCGTGGGCTTTTTTCTCCGAGCCATCTCAGTGTGTTAAGATGTACTCACAACAATGGTCACAACGGGGAAAGCTATAAACAAAATAATTCAGTACGAACAGAAGGGTAATAACGAGTAAAATGGCACAAAACTTATACAAATACAAGAGGCAATCCTTACCAGTAGGATTAACAAAGAATAAGAAGATGATGAGGAGGCACGAACAAACCTCCTTTCTTTCTCCGACAGCAGATTCGAGTTCTCACAGATCGCTCGAACGAGACTCCAGATCAATTTGCCAAATGCTGCTAAAATAGCCGTCGTTTGTCTCCTTGTCCGTCGCAGCTAGAATCCCTGAAATAAAAAACGAGTTAAAATCAGTTCAAATCGAAGAACGAAAGACACAAAATCGCTTACTTCGATACACCCCGAAGTCAGTGGGGATGTCTAAACGAGCATTTGGTTCGCTTCTAGAGGCAGGGCTTTTCCAATCGCCCCCAACGAACTAGAACTTCTCTTTCCAATCACTGATTTTGTTCGGCACGTCCTCAATGATTTTGCACTTAGCATTAGCTTGCATGAATAACCATCCGTGTTCACCCCTCGGGCGGGTCAAGTGCACCAATCGAGCAAGCTCAGCTGTTGAGGGATAATATCTTGGCTTCATCTTGCCGAACAAAGTCAGGAAACTCATGATCATATGCCACCCGTTCAGCTTGAGCTGCGTAATGGTGATGTTCCATTCCACGAGCAAACGGGTGATGGCCGGATGGAGGGGAAATCGAAGGCCAGTTTCCATTGTGTCTAAATTTACAGCAACACAACGGGTTGGTCGGCCCGCCATCGAAACACGGTGCCCGAAAAAAGACATCTTTTGGAGTTTCATAAATCCAATGCAGCCGAGTGAGCCTATCAGCATCAATTATGCTAGCTATCTTGCTCGCTGGGTACTTGTTCTCAACCCTAATCCTATGAGGTTGCTCAGGCCAATCAAAACTATAACGAGCGTTATACTCGTTATACGTTGGACTATGAGGAACACCAACAGGATATCAAGCTCAGAATTTTGCTCGCCAACTACCCTTATGTTCGATTCGGTTATATTTACAGCCGCCAAAATTTCCCCCCTCACCACATTGTCATTCCTATCTACATTAACATTATCAACAGCCCTAGACCCAATTTGAATTTGGGGCAAAAAATTATCACTTGAATCGTCCGAAGAATCATTACGGACCAAGCCCCTATCTAATTCATTTGGGGCTTCGTCAGAATCAGAGGAAAGAACGGCAAACGGTTGCCGAATTTGCCAACGAATTCCTGAACCCGAGACATCCGTCTCCGGCGCATTTGCGTCGACACGGGAGATTCTACTGACAGAGGGGGAAGAAGAGGAACTATGGTGGTCTGATTCTAGGGGAACATAAGAGTTTGAACGAGAGGCTATAATCACAATTAGAGAAAGAATGCAGCGGTTACCTGAGTAAAGTTCTTCGCCGGAATGTTGAAGCCCTTGCCGGAAATTTTCAGACACAGAAAAGATTGAAAGACAGAGGAAAAAAGGGTTTAAGGCGGAGAAACAAGGTATATACAAATGTTGGATTCGATTTCAAAAATCCGGCACAGAATACGAAATGACATCGACTATGGCCCAATAAGATTTTAACAGTCGGGCCCCATGTTGAATACAAAGCGACCCGGCTGGGGGGTATTGTTGTGTTCGATATAGTAACTCAGGCTTAATCGAACACGTAAGAGCGACACGTGTAATATTTAAATATTCATGCCCAATGGACAAGTATTCGCCACTCAGGTCAGGAAAGAAGGAATCAGATGAGCTAAGTCAAGAAGGCCATAAGCAAATCTGAGGACTCAGGCGGCCAAAATACCCAGAAATCCTGAAAGACCTCAGATATCCTGAAGGTCAGTATGCTCGAAGACCTCGGATATTCTGAGGGTCAGTATGTTCGAAGACCTCAGATATCCTGAGGGTCAGTATGTTCGAAGACCTCAGATGTCCTGAGGGTCAGTTTGTTCGAGGACCTCAGATATCCTGAGGGTCAGTATGTTCGAGGACCTCAGATATCCTGAGGGTCAGTATGTTCGCACCTCAGGTATCCCGATGGGTCAGAGTGCCTGACACTCAGATATCCCGAAGACCCAAACATCCTGAAGGCTCAGTGTGCTCGAAGAGGACAATATTCCAGCATAAAACTGACATGGTTAAAGGGGCGAACAAAGCATCCAACCGAACAAAAGGTTAATTTGGACGACCAAAAAAGTGCCTCATAGACAAGCAAGTTCCAAGATCAATCTAGAAGACGAAGTTGGGAACGTGGCAATATCGTCGGGATTCTTGCATGGCTCGGAGTCTCCAGCTCATGCATACCAACCCAGCTCATGCTTGTCGGAGTGCTATAAAAGGAAGAAAAAAGAAGAAGAGAATGGTTCAGAAAAAATCTCCCAAAAAGTGATACCCACGCTTGAGAGGTTGAGGAACAAAAAAAATTCGAGTGATCATTTATTCCTACTAGAAACCCTAGCCTAGTGTTCACCCCTCACCTCTCAAGCGTGGGTATCACTTTTTGGGAGATTTTTTATGAACCATTCTCTTCTTCTTTTTTCTTCCTTTTATAGCACTCCGACAAGCATGAGCTGGGTTGGTATGCATGAGCTGGAGACTCCGAGCCATGCAAGAATCCCGACGATATTGCCACGTTCCCAACTTCGTCTTCTAGATTGATCTTGGAACTTGCTTGTCTATGAGGCACTTTTTTGGTCGTCCAAATTAACCTTTTGTTCGGTTGGATGCTTTGTTCGCCCCTTTAACCATGTCAGTTTTATGCTGGAATATTGTCCTCTTCGAGCACACTGAGCCTTCAGAATGTTTGGGGTCTTTCGATATCCGAGTGTCGCACTCGACCCTTCGATACCTCGAGGTGCGAACATATCGACCCCTCGATATCTGAGGTCCTCGAACATACTGACCCTCAGGATATCTGAGGTGCGAACATACTGACCCTCAGGACATCTGAGGTCCTCGAACATACTGACCCTCAGGATATCTGAGGTCTTCGAACATACTGACCCTCAGGATATCTGAGGTCTTCGAACATACTGACCCTCAGAATATCTGAGGTCTTCGAGCATACTGACCCTCAGGATATCTGAGGTCTTTCAGAATTTCTGAGTATTTTGGCCGCCTGAGTCCTCAGATTTGCTTATGGCCTTCTTGAATTAGCTCATCTGATTCCTTCTTTCCCCGATCATCCATTGAGCATGAATATTTAAATATTACACGTGTCGCTCTTACGTGTTCGATTAAGTTTGAGTTACTATATCGAACACAACAAAAAGTAAATTTATTAATTTACGAAGGTATCCTTAAACTCTTTTTTTTTAATCATGAAATCGTTTCACTTGATATTTCCTAAGAATATTCTCCTCTCCTACATTCGACGCTCATCCATGACTTGAAAAAATTTCACAACTCATATATCCACAATATGGAACATGGAGTGGAACACTGAAAGTGGAACAGATGATATCATTCGCTCTGCACCGGAACTCACGGTTTCCTCCGCCATCATTACCACCGGTCTCAATTTCTTGTAAAGATTAGGGTAGGGTCTCAAAAGTCGCGGTTAGGGTTTCACTGCAATTAGGCGTTCAACGCAGGGTTGGTTTTTCTTCCACTTTGATACTCCAAATCGGACTCCGTATCGGAGTTCGTGAAAGACGACCGTAGTAAAAACCCTTCATCTGACATTAGGTGCGTATTTTGGTAGCTATTAATATTCTATTTTAGTCTTTGTGTTTTTATATCCTTTTTCGATTGAAATGTAACCGTATAAGTGCTCAAGAGATTCCCTATTGTTATTGCTCTGGACAGTTTCCTAATGACTTTATAGTCTTACTCATATTTGTTGTGGTCTAATGATTATGCTGGTGTTTTGACTATGAATTAGAATACAATGTTGAGCTATGGATTTGTATTTTCTCAAGGTTATGTAAACAAATAAAGTTCAGTCACATGCTTGGACATTTTTCATCAAATGAAGAAGGTTAATCTAATGTCTGTTGAGTTCAATTTCTATGGTTTCTTCATTTTCCTTTACTAAAAATTTTGGACAAGAAGGAGGTTTATGTCGCTATAGAAGTGCCAAACATTGATTTGGTGCTGCTGGGATATGGAATCCTAAAGTGGCATACTTGGTACTACACATGTTAGTAAAGCTTCTTTTCCGAAGCTTGTTGTGTGGTTTTTTATGCAACAAGTAGGGGGGAAATTCACTCTAATATTGAAGTTATAAAGCAAATGTTTCAATAACCAAAAAACTTCATAAATCTATTTTGTTGAGATAATTGTTCATCTGGATATTCTGTTTGCTATGGACATCTTGAGGTTTCAAACAAGAAAATTAACAAAATATGTGCTTTTGGATTTTCATGTGCTTTTGTTGAGATATTTGTTCATCGGGATTCTACTATTTGTTGTGAAATGATTATATAATTTTGTATTGCTTAATAATCTTGTACCTTGTAGAAAGCTGGGTTTACTTTAGCCATTCAACGACTTAAATGATATTATAACTAGCCTGAGTAACAACACTATCTGAGAGTTTATTTCTACAGAATATTCATATATATATTATGTCTTGGGTTCCTTTTGTAGATATAGACAATCTAAAGTGCTTTGAACTTGATTTATTTAAAAGGGGTAAGTTCCATTTGTTACACTGTGAATCATGTTTATTTAGAAGGGCTAAATTCAATTTATTAAGTTGTCCCTTAAGATACCATAACACAGGTAAGGATCACTAGGTGGTTAACTATTTTCCTTTTGTATCCAAGGCCTGTTTGTTTCCTGCATGTATCTCTTGTAAACATGGTTTTCTCTTTAATAACTGCCCGAGGTCCTTTTTTTTTTTTTGGCAATAATTTGAAATTTTGGTACCTGCTCTGCAGAAGTCGAAAGTTCAGTGTCAGTTTGATTCGTAGCCGAGATATAACACCTACAAGTTTGGTAGCTGTCCTGCACGAATGGAGGAAGGAACTTGTAGCCGAGATTTTTGGCATCCGTTTGATTTGTAGGTAATATTTAGTGATGACTTTTGGGGAGTTTAATTTCTAAGAATTATAAACTTGTAGATGTTGATGGATTTATGTTTATATACGTGGATTGTGACTTTTACATTTCGTAGGGATTAATTTGCAGGCTAATGATGCTTGGGATTGAAAATGTGAATCTCAAAAGTTCAATGGTGTAGTAGGCAATTTATTTTTACAGTATATCGGATCAACCCCAAACATCTTTTCAATAAGTGATGCTAGGTCAAACAAACATATATAATGAGCCTTTAATCCCAAATATTTGGGTTAGGCTTGGTGATACTAGGTCATATCTGAGAATTTTCCTATGGAGATTGTTGTTGTGTTTGTGCCATTGCACTGATATAATAATTGTCGTGCAACTGCATATACAAATGAACGGTTTACTATTTAATGATCTAACATATAGGTATGCATATTGATCCAATTGATATGTCCAATTCGGACTACTAATTCATACAAGAGTAATATGTTCTTAGATACCCCAACCAATTTTCTTTTGTAAGACTGATCGTATGATTTAAAAAATGAGATTTTTTTTTATATGTATGTGAGTAGAGCTCTTCTAATCATTTATCCTAGGATTGATATGCAAGAGTTCTCAATTTTTAATATTCACGTGTTTGCATTCTTATATTCTTGCTTTTTTTGGACAATACAGAGAGACAAGATGGAGATAACTGTATTGAATGCTAATGGTATACTCTGAGAGTTCACGACCCTCAGGCGAGATTAAATTCAAGTTACCTATTTCTTGGTACCCCAATTTTCATGGAAAAATGCTTGCTTATTTGGGGTTATGCACTCCACAAATTTTCGCTTTTAACCTCCATTCGCTTCAAGTCCTTACATTTTTTTAATCGAAAATTGTGTGGCATATGTATGGTTTGTTTGTTAGAATCAAATTTCTGGCGAAATTTAGTGCGACGCTGCCCCAATTACTCTATCTCTCTTGGTTTTCCCTCGTTATTCTGCAAGTGTTATTTCTCTTATTGTCTATTGATCTGCTGAAAAGTACTGATATGAAATTATTAGAACAAAAATGTGTTGTATTTGTTGGGATTTGATTGAGTTTGAGTAGATTATTTGGCATGAGACGGGGTACAACTTAGCACAAATCACACCCATCTCTCCCAAAATGTTAAAGACTAATGTCTAACTTAAGTATCGTCTCACTGTAAGACCGTCTCATGCAAGTGTGCCTCAATGGAAAATTGTTGCTGGTATGATTTTTACAGAGATGGAACGGGCTTGTGTTTTAAGGACATATTTGTTGTTATAGCAAACTACATGTTGTGGGAATAATATTTTTTAAGGACAGTAACTTAGGAGGTTGTGTTTTAAAGATAATAATTTTATGGGCTTGAATATGTCAGACAATATATTTAAAACTTGTAAATATATTACAATATGTTTTAAAAATATGTAAATATAGGACAATCAAGTCCGAATCTCACATTATATTCAGCTTGATTTGGGCTTAAAACATATATTTTAAAATATATTATTTCACATTTCCAAGTTCGTAGAATTATTGTCTTTAAAATACAAGATCCGAAAGTCTACATGTCGTTATGGCCACTTTGGAGAAAGTCATATATATTTGTATTTATTAGATAAAATCTTATAAGACATTTTTATTACACAAAATCCAATATTTAAAGAAGGCTATTTAAATAAAAATTTATAAAAAAAGACATGAAGAATGATAGTATTATATTTTGACTAGGCTCTCTAAATAAAAACACCTTATCTAGTGTAGAAGTGGTGCAATTGGATAGTTTTGCTCGTGCCAGCTCAATTTCACTAAAAAACTTAGATGTTTTTTTTTAACTATACGTTGTAGCATTCGCAAAATGAGGATTTAGAAAAAAAGATATAGGCTATTACATTTGCCTTAAAATTTGAACAACGACATATACTTGACAATCGTTATTGACACATACTGCTATAAATTTATATTATTTTTCTACTCTGCCGCGTTTTTCTATATTTAAAACACAAAAAATGTACATAAGGACATAATATAGGTGCTTGAAATCAGTATAAACCGGAATAACGATATATGTGCCGTTATAAATAAATTTAATTTTTTGGACAAAAGCCCATAAAACATTTCTATTACACAAAGTCAGATTTTTTTAAGAGAATGATTATTTTAAGTAAAAAAATTAATAAAAAAAAGCATAAAGAATGATATTCTATTTTGAGTAGGTTCTCTAAATAAAAACACATTAATTTAGTGTAGAAGTGATGCAAATAGATACTTCACTCAAGCAACTCTTTTTTTTTTTAAGGATTCAAGTCAAGTTAATTTCACTAAAAAACTTACTGTTTTTAATAGTACATTTTAACATCGCAAAATGAGGACCTAGAAAAAATAGGTTATCAAATTCACTTGAATTCGAATAACGACATATTCGACTATAAATTCATTATTTTTCTATTTTATCGCTTTTTTATTATATTTTGAACACAATAAATGTACGTAAAAACGTAAATAAGTACTTGAAATCAGTACAAACTGTAATAACGACTTATGTGTCGTTATAAAAAAATGGTCCACTTGCGATAAAATCATAAATTTGAATATTTTAACAAAAGAACATAAGACACTTCTATTAAACACAGTCCATTTTTTTAAGAATATGGCTACTTAAGTAAAAGTTTATAAAGGAAGACTTGAAAACTGATATTTTATCTTGTCTATACTCTCTCTGAATAAAGACATCTTAATTCACTTGGAAGTGATGCAATTGATTAGGTACACTCAAGTAAACTCAATTTTACTAAAAAATTAGTGTTTATTTTATATAATACATTCTAATTTTTGCAGAATGAGGACCTACAAAAAAATATACTATTAAATTCACTAGAAATTTGAATAACGATATATATGTTGTTATGACGGATTATTGATATATACGGCTATAAATTCATTATTTTTATACCCTATTTCTTTTTTTTTAAATACTTAGAAAAATGTATGTAAAAACATAAATAATGCTTGAAACCAGAATAAATCATAACTTCATATGTGTCATTACAACAAAATCCACGCATTTATGTCCACTTACAAGAAAATCATAAATTTGAATTTTTTTATTAAAAGCCCATAAGAAATTTATACTACACAAAGCCAACTTAACAATTATCTGTACTGTAAGGATAAAAAACTTTCCAAACAAACTAATACACACGCTGAATGCATTCAAGATGTCTATTAATGTGAAGACCAAATTGTGAACTGAATTTCATAAATAAATAAGCAAATAAGATGAAATAGTAATTCGTCATTCCACCTGAAGAGCTATATATTATGCCAGTTGCAAATTGCGTTATTGGATGAACAACAATAGGTAAGACATTAATTGTTTATATACATATGCAATTAAAAGGAAATGGCATATAAAAAATATGAGATTGCACAGATTGCTATAAATGCTGGGAGCCACTGAAGCACCGAGACCAACCTGCATACACACATTAGTAAAATTAAGTGAAAAAGAAATGTAGAAAAATTAAGAATAACCAAAGTGGAAGTAACAAAGCTTATTATTTAGGGTTATAAAAACAACTTTTCAAAATAAATTTTGAAGCATCTCCTAACATAAATCACACAAACAGTTAGATTCGATGAACAAATGCAGACAACAGACTGGCTCATCATTATGCTACCAACTAAATATAAATCTGAGAGTCAAAGAACCTAGGACTGTAGCGCGATTTCTAAGTTCCTTTGACAAAGAAACTTGCTCCTTTGTTGGCACCTTTGACAGAGAAATGATAAAAGATGAGATTCCATAAAAAGATTAAAGCATAGGATAATGCAAGCTCATAAGATAAAATTAAACAGAGAACAAAATAAGATGTAGAACACAAGAAGTTCAACACTTATCTTTGAATGTCAGATGCAGCTAAAAATACTAACATGAAAAGATGCATTAGAACAATACACAAAATTAGTACTCTACTTTTCCTGTTAACAGGAGCCAAAGGAGGCCTTCAGGTAGCGGTTCTCCTCCAATCTTTGCAGCAGGTAACGCTTATAGACAAACCCCAAAAGAGAATTCCCTAAGACAAGTTAAAAACAATCATCTTAATGAGTACCAATCACATAAATTTACATGTGAAAAACTGCTGATATTCAATTAAACATCTCTTTTAGATGAAGCAACGAAGTTTCCCACAATAATCATGTCACTCATCTTATTTCACCGAGCACCTTTTGACAATATATACACATATTCATTATTAATTGAGCTATCAGTTATCCTAAAACCTTGAGGCTGATTTGAGGGAAGCATAAAGCAAGGAAGAGACATACCATATCAACTGTGATGTTACCCCAACTGAACTTTCCCATATTCTGACTTAAGTTTTTTAGGCGTACTTCCCGAGACAAAACAACATAAATTGAAGAGTCAAAATGAATATGACATTGTATAAAAAGAAGATATGACAATTCATTACATGAATAATGAGCAAAATAAAAAGGTGTTCATATCAAAATCCCATTCCGCACATAGAAGAAGGGTCAGAATGGAATTAGTTATTGACCGACTTAAACCAATAAAACAAGGAATAAACAATATAATCAGTCTATTAGATAGAATTAATTTCACAGAGAAAATACCTGTTATTCTGGAATCAATTCCTGCAACTGAGAAAGCGGGTCCTATAAAGAAGTCAAAAATACAAAAACACAAGCACAATATCTACTTATTCCTTAAAAAGCAAGAGAAAATTGTGAAAATAAAAACAAGAAATGAAATTTACCTTGATCTTGAATTAATCTGAGAGGAGGAAAAATGTGAAAGGGCTCCAAGGAGGATAAACCTGATTAACCTCAGAGCTCCACTGCTCTTATGATATTATGAAAGGCTTAACAGAAATGTAACTATGTATAACTTATTTCTTTAAATTCATAAATAAGTTGGCGTTTTCGCTACTCTCACTTTTTTCCCTTGTGTTATACCTATAAAAGTTAAAAGAATTCAAAATGTTTTCTGATGGGCTGATAGTGATACTAGAAATACAAATTACATGGCAAAATTTTAGAAACATATTTGTATGATAGCATGCCATCTTTATTATAATTTTCAATTGGACTGTGCCAATAGATCTCAAGATATAATTATATTAGTTAAAACAAATCGTCAGGCGCGTGCAATTACTACAACAACCTACCAATAGACTGAACGAATCACTGACAAGATGGACATTAATTCAATGGAGATCTACAAGATATTATGAACAGAAATGCTTACAAGATCATAGGCGGTCTGAACTTGGAACCAGAAGACAAATTCCGGTGACATGGCTCTTGAACCTATTAATCGCAAAGGTTTAAGTTTCAAAAGAAAATTTGAAAGAATAAAACGATTAGTGAGATTATATGCTTGTTTACATCATACACAACTAGGAGTTTTTCTTGACATAAATACAGACCAACCTATATATTATTCTATCATTTTTAAAAAGTTACATGAAATCAATTATACTCGTCTTTTCTAGTTTAATTAGATTTAATTAGAATAACCAATAACTACTACATTTACTTTAAGTGTGCGACTGCAACTTCGACAACAGAGCCACACTAAAATACCATCGCTACCGAAGACCCAGTTTCGTTTATTTATCAATTTTCTACCAAATTTCAATTCATTTTAAGCAAACAGGGTATATCGAAATAATCTAACAAATATAATTTTGAATCAAGACCACCATAACTACCCATATCAGATGATTCTTTAAATTCAGCTAATAAAAAACCTAAGTAAACAAAACGAAAAATAAGCAGAGATCAACATGAAAAGCGTAAACACAAACAAATAAGAGCAAGAGACGTGAAAAATAGAGTACCATTAGATGATGCAGAAATAGAAAAGGTCCTAAAAGTTTTTGGGAGACGGAGCACCGAATTCGCCATTTTTTTTTAGGAATAAGGACAATGGGCGTTGCGGCCGATTGAATCAAATCATCGCCATTTTTTTAGGAATAAGGACGATGGGCGTTGCGGCCGATTGAATCAAATCATCAATCACCGCCGAGAAAAAGAAGGCTATATGTGATGATCGGAGGCTTTGTTCTGTTCTTTACTTGTGTTGATGAACGAAAAAATCAAATTGTATTTTGTTTAATTATTTCTTTTAGGTTAAATTTATCGATGGGGGTAGGTTTAAGGTCATCTAGTATTTTTCTAATTTGATTTAAGAAAGGAATAGGTCTAATTTGTTATTTTTTTTTTAATTTGATTTAAAAAAGGGTAAAATAGTAATGAATAAAATAATAATTTAAATAATAATTTATAAATATTAAATTTGTACAACAAGTGAACTATTCAAGACGTAAGATAAGACAATGACACATGGCATATAATTCCTAGACTTTTACTATCGACAAATAAGATTTATGACCGACCGACGATGTGAAAACACCCAACAAAGATATAGATTACTCATTACTCCATCTTTTATCTACTCACCTCCAATTCATATGGTCACTTTATTTCAAATCTCTGAATTTCTGTGAGAAGTTATTTATGATATTATTATTTGTTTTTTTTTTACTTCAATCATTTATTATTTAATTTTGATCTTACTTTCCATCTATTCATGATCTATTAATGGTGACTCACCCTATTCACGTGCTTGTTTAGTTTTAAATTTTATAATTTCTATAAAAAATTATTTATTGTATTATTAATAGTATAATTTTTAATATCTAATATTAATTTTTCTAATATGGATGTCATTCAATTTTTTATATAATAGGGTTAATATAAACATTCAAATTCTTCTCTTTTATTATTTTTTTTCAATGACCTTCTTCGTCTGTATTTAGTATTTTTTTTTCATCTCATTTTTTTCTGAAGGCATTTATTGAAAGATTCATTGTAGAAAAATAAAAATAAAAACTTAATGACCATAAAAAGTAATCATTAATATATATGAGATAATGAGGGGTGAAAATGTCAAAACGACATATATTATGTAAATAATATATAAGATTTGAATGAGTATGACATCTAATTTTAATGGGATGAAGTAATTTAAAATAAAAAATAGATAAAAATATATGCATATAATATTATAATATAAAAATTATGTATGTAATTAAAGTAATCAAACTTATTAAATATTTGATATATGTAATCTAAAATTAATAATATAAAAAATATTTTGAATCCCGCTTAGTATGCTAGATTAAGTGCTCGTGTTCACTAAATTCTCTTTTTGTTGTTTCCAAAAAATTTTAAAAAATTAAATTTGGACAATTTACAATCAATTTAGACAAAAAAAACTTTAAATTTAGAATATAATAATAATAATAATAATAATAATAATAATATATGATATAGTAGGAAAGATACGATGTATGTTTAACAAAAGAATTATATAATTTAAAAATATAAATTAGAGATTTTTTTTAAAGACAATCAATTACAATAGTTGTTAACATAATCAATTATAATAATTCCTTCTACCACCGGGCACAAGGCAATATCATTTCATCTTGCTGTAGACCGGAACCACAATCGCCACAAGATGGGGATCACCCGAAATTGCAACTCGGAACCGCAACCGCACCGCAACCGGAACTGCAATCCAACAATAGGGGGACCACTACAAAATGAAATAAATATTCCCTCTCCGTGTCTCAAATTCGGAACCTCAAGGTCTCAGGTGGTGGAGCTCTACCACTTGAGCTATCCATACTTAGGAAGAAAGAAGGTGAAAACAAGAACATTAGAATTTAAAAGAACATTTATTAAGGAATGAATGGAGTATTGATCGAATGGACCAAATATTAACTGAATCAAGTTTCTCCAACTAGACGAAAAATCACTCTCAATCTAAATAGTGGAATGAAGCAATGAAAAAGATAATTAATCAATTTGTATGCAATATATTACCTTCATCTTCCTCTATATATAAGACTTTTATGAAAATTTTCGCTGAAATAAAGGATGCATATAATAAAGGCTCTCACTATAAGGTGCAAAATAAGTGATATAATTATTAAGAGGTGCAATCCTAAAAAGCTCTTACTTTAAAATATAAAATAGAGAGTAAAATATCTACACTATCCTTATTTATTCTTCCCTTCCAATAACCCACAAGCTGAATGTACTATTCATGATGGGACTGATTTATCTTCCCAAAACAAGCTTTTTTAGATATAATTCATAAGCCATCAATATTTTTAATACCTTTATTTTGTGGGAAAAAAAAATCAAATTTAAACTTTGTTCATATTTTCATCCTGCAGCTTAATGTTCAAAGTTTTATTATATATAAAATTCAAATTTTATTCTAAAAATTAGCAAATATTAATTTTTTAATTAATATATTTTTACTTGTACATTTTTAGCAAGTAAAAAAATTTCAAATTTTATTCTAAAAATTAGCAAATATTAATTTTTTAATTAATATATTTTTACTTGTACATTTTTAGCAAGTAAAAAAATTAGCCCCCGTTAAAAAATATTTGCACAAAAATGCAGAAATATTTGTCTAAGTGCAAACCATATTTGCACAAAACACAATTATTGTTCATAAAGAACACTGAATTCTACTTAACGCCACAAACTATTTCTACATGCACAAAAAATAAACTGAATTACAAATCTAAAAAAAGAGAAAACTAAATGTACATCTACAGTTTGCAGCCTCAGGCAGATGATATTCTTCTGCAACAAAATTTGCAGATTCTTCCTCCATCTAATCTGCTATCATTTCTTCTTCTTACTACATTTTTCATCATCAACAAAAGAAAATTTGCACAGGCACAAAAAAAAAAAAAATTACACAAAATCCTATATCTGTGCAAAAATAATTTGCCAAAATAAAAATATATTTGCACAAAAATGCAAAAGATATCTATCGACTCTCCACCGCCTCCACCACCACAAAAACCACTGCATTCCTCGGCGGCGATCATCACCACTACCACAAAAACACCATATGTACTCAACCCCCCAAATAAGATCAAAAAAGAGGAGAAAATTTTTGCAAAAATAAAATAAAAAATCATACAGGATTCTAAGAAGTTAAAAAAATCTATCAATTTTCCACCATATCCACCACCACCACAAAATCCACCGCACCCTCCGGCGGCGACCACCACTACTACAATCAAAACACCATATGTACTCAACCCCCAAAACAAGATAAAAAAAAAATGAAGAAATTCTGCCAAAAAAAAAAATAAAAAAATCATACGGGTATCCACCGTCGCCTCATTCCAGACCGTCTTTCCTTCTTCTATTTCGGACTCCGAATCGAACGAAGAATCGCTATCCGTCGATCTCATTCTCTTTTAGCTCGAGCTCGATTTTCTGGAGCCTTCGCTTGTTTGAGTCTCGTGGTTCTGTTTCGAGCCCGATTCAAATCTGTGGTGGCTCCGCTGTTTTTGTGGCGCGTCTTCATTCTCGTTTCCGGGGGATTTGATTTTAGCTAGAGGAAGATGAATTGAATTTTAGAGAGAGATATAGGTTGTTTGCTGTCACGACCACTCTCAATAAGACGAGGGTCCAAATAATTTTACAAAAAAATGACTCGTGCACACGTGCGACTTTTTTTTTTTCAAATGGTTAATAGGGAGACAAATCATTTGATCACTTTAAAAACCTGATAAGGACTCATAATATAATATACATAACTTTTATATATATTTATATATATATATATATATACACAAATCAAAATATAAGCCCACGATCTGGCCCCACAGATCGTCATCTATATACACAATCACTCATAACTTGCAGAAGCTCCAGAGCACTTCCAATAAGGCCACCTCATCACATCTCATCTGAATTACCTACAATGCATAAACTAGGCGAGACATATAAATCTCAGTAAGCAGAAATTATGCATGACACTGTGAATCTTTTGAAAATCCTCCCCATTAACACTATTTTGAAATCACCAATTTATATATGAAACACTCGCAGGGCCCCATACTCACTACTATACACCGACATAACTCAATCAATATATCAATAATCAAGTGGCCACATAACTATGATCCCGACGTGAGGCTCCATCCTCCTGTGGCCCATCGAGGGCCCCCCCATCGCGCCCCTCATGTCCACCAGGAAGTCATCCCACCACGCCGACTCATAATGGTGCAATCCAGTGATCTACCCTCCAAATGCCTAATGAGATCCATCACCAAACTTGATCCCCGTCACCAAGAGGTCCCCCCACCAAGAACCCACATAATCACAACATAATCATATAAGACGGTGGCCCACGCTTAGGTAGCCTACGCTTAGGTTTCCCTAGGTCGTTCCTTCCCAGGTCGCCCCTGCCGCCCTCGGTGTATAATCAGTGGCCAAACACATCATTTAATAAAAACAACTTTCATATTAATGCATGATATGCGCGATGCAATGCAACACATAATATCTCACAAGTCTCACATGTCATTGAACACACAAATTTCATTCACATAAAATATTGAGCTCACCGGCTCTTTTTTCACGATAATCAGTGAATATCAATCAATCTCACTATTCAGGTAAAATTCACATAATGTCAATTATACACAATTTAATCACATATATAATACTATGTTTATACATTGTAGTTGCAAATGAATTTCTACTTACCTCGTATCCGAAAAGAGACAATAACCCGAACCCTTAAGTTGTAAGTCATCTTATCCTCTTCCACTATTAAATCTAATAAAAACAATTATAAGTATCATTAAAAGTGAATAACGAATTATAAAGGCAATTACTTTTGATTTATTCTTATACTTATTATTGATGTACACCTATCATTTTCTATAATCGTGGACTTAATTGTTTAAATGCTCTGTTTTAGCTTTTAAAGTTTTTTTTTCCGCTTATATACATGTGTGCTCATAATATATGTGATGTTTTGTGGGTGTGAAAATGTGATGTATAATGTGGGTATTATATATGAATACGACATATGTGTGAAGTGTATATTATATTTGATCATATTATTCACACCCCCTGTAAATATATTAAGCTATGCAAAGATTTATTAATAATACACAAATCACTTGCTATTAATAGTAATAAAAGAGGAGTTACTGGACTTATGCTTCATATATTTTTATATACTAAACATTTTTTTAAATTAATATATGTCTTTAAGGGGTTAATTATTTAATAAAAACAAGCTACTCCCAATTTGATAATTACATATACTTGAAAACTCTTTTTGAAAGAATTAAACTTAGTTGGGATCTTCTACGATCGAGAATAGTTTTAAGCTTCCTAACGTCGAAATTATTAGATCACCATTGGATCGTTGATCCAACGTATAATTTTAATTTTAAATGATTGCACTTTGCACTAGTGCGTTTATGCGATGTCATCTTTGCAATCGCAGACTGCATCGCTCTACTAATAAATTAAATTAATATTTATAAAATTACGAAATTATCCCGGACTCAGACCCTGACCCATCCTGATCCGAACCCAAACCCAGAACCCGAATCGACCGGACCGCATAGGACGGGGAATCGGATCCAAGCACGGACTGGGCCGAGCCCAGACTGGACCCGACCCAGACCAAACCACGGCCGGACCCGAAGCGGACCACGACCACGACCATGGCCGGACCTGGCCGGACCACAGCCCGCACGAACCCGAACCTGGCGGACCCAGACCGACAGGCCGGACCTTAACACAGACTGAACCCAGACCAGACCGACTTAACCTTAACGGGCCGGACCCGGAACGGACCGGGCCGAGGCGACCTAAACCGTGGCCGGGACCCTTACGGGCCGGACCGGACCCTGCCTGGACCCTAACCATGACCCGAACCCAGACTCTAACCGAACCCGAACCGGACCCAAACCCTGACCGGAACTCGCACCCTGACCATGACCCGGACCTTGATCGGACCCAGACCGGACCTTGACCCGTGCGGCCCGACCGATCGGACCACGACTGACCTTTGCGACGAACCCCGACCGGCCCGACTTGGGCGGACCCTACCCGAACCGGACCCTGACCCCGACCCCGACCCAGACCGTACCGAACCCGGGCCCAGACCGAACCTTGACCCATATCCAGGCACAACCTGGACCCAAACCCTAACTAGGACTCGAACCCAAATCAGGACTCAGATCCTACTCGGACCCAGACCCGAACCCGACCCGGGTCGAGCATGGGCCGAGTTCGGGATTGTGAATTAAATTTTTTAAATTTATGAACATTGTATTTTTTATTTAAAAATGTTATAAGGATATTTCAGTAATTTTATCATTTTTATTTAAAAAATTAATTATTTAGTCTTATGGCGAAATAGTATCGCCCATGGCGAAGTTAAATGATGTGGCAGTCTTTTATTGGACGTCTGACGTCAGGAAGGGCGAAGTCGTTCTTGACCGTAGAAAAACCCAACTTAGTTGTGCAGTATAGAATCTAATAATTTTTCGTATTAGCCCGAATTGTATTTTTTTTTCTATTATGTGGAGAAAATGTTAGCTATACAAATGAAATTTATATGAACGGATGTTTAAAGCTTTGGCAAAACTTATTCTTTTAAAAAAAGGAGTCAATGTTTTCTTGAATGTAAAAGTGCTAGGTGGAAGTGCTGTGGAATCAGGAGTTCGGGCCATTTCCTTTACGTACTTGTTGTTTTCCTAAAATGGGTTTAAAGAAAGTTTGTAACTTTACTCTCTAAAGTTAAAAGGTGGGTGACACTAACTGTAATGCAGAGTTAAATGTTATATCGTATGTTGGTGTATGCATTTGTATATATTATATCAACTAACAAATGTTCTCATTTGCGGATCTACGGATCTTTGGACCGACGGGTAGAGGACCGACAGGTCTATCGGGTTACAGGCATATATTTAGCCAACTAGACATAAAAGTCACAAGCACTAGAACCTACGGGTTATGGATTGACGGATCCTACAGGCATATAAGCCAACAGACTATAAAGTCACACTAGAACCTACGGGTTATGACCGACGGGTCCAGTTTGTAATAATTCTTTTGTACTACTGTCAAAAGACTTAACAACCTACATGTTATCCACTGAGATTTTTATCTCACACCCAACTTTACTTTTCAAGTTTCAATTAAGAAGTTCGGGAGCTGCAGTGATACTATGACTCCCGAACAAGCTATCTAAACTCACTAATAACTAAATAAAGACGGGTATCAAAAGTACTCTAATTCCAACTTATATTTATATGATGCCTATATATATATATACTTATATATGTATATATATGGTTTGTAATTAACTTAACCGAATCTACTTATGATTCTTATACACTTACTACTATCTTTCAACTTTTGTTTATATATATATATATATAATTGTATTTTAAACGCTTCCGTGATTATGCGCCCTTTACAAATCTTTCATCCTCAAATGTAACTACTTCTTTTTTTTAATAAAAGAAATCTTTTAAAAAAGGAATAATAAATTTGATCACTAAGTAGCAACTCGCACCCGATTTTGGGAACGGGGCACTACAATATCTACAACTAATTATTTAAATTTTTTACTTTTATTATTCAAATAGTGGGTTAGATAAAAGTTGTATTAATTTAAGGAATTACATGTTATTTGTTACATATAAAAAAAACCACCATTAATCTATAACCTAACTAAACTGCTGTATTCATAGGCTTAATTAGGGATTCACTTAATTCCGTGAAACTCATAACAACACAAAGTCTACTAATCCTTAATACACAATCAAATAAATAATTACAACAATATAAGCTTAATTAATCAATAGACTATATCTTACTAATCAATACCAGATTGTAAGTAAATTAATCCTATTCACATATAAGAATATGTGATAAATTGTTTAGTGAAAGTCAAAATGTATATAGAAGCATACATGGTCCTATTTTTGCAACAAACCCTAACTCAAAGTACATAAATTTACAATTAAATTTCAACACTATGATATATACTTACCAATATTAATTGGTCACCCTTAAAAGTTCTCTTCTCCATCGATAAAACACCAGGAGTTTAGAAGCCAGATACAACTATTTTCTTTTCCTCTTGGATATACGAGCGCCGGCCATGTTCATATTTGGGATATGGATTATGAAGAAAGGATGGAGAGATATATATTAGCACACATTCCTAATCAACCGCCTTTTGAACTGCTTCCATCTTAAGCTTCCCTCTTTTTATTTTATTACCATAT
Organism: Stenogyne calaminthoides; assembly: GCA_037126765.1. Classification (NCBI taxonomy): domain Eukaryota; kingdom Viridiplantae; phylum Streptophyta; class Magnoliopsida; order Lamiales; family Lamiaceae; genus Stenogyne; species Stenogyne calaminthoides. The sequence goes on along the minus strand of JBBCBC010000023.1, from coordinate 14,239,089 downwards.
TATCAATGTTATTTTATTATACTAGAAGTTATTGTAAACATATGTTCATTCACTTATTAATAATGAAGGGTCTCATTAATATACATGTAACATGCACGCTTCTGCCCGGTAAAATATTTTATAGGAATTATTTCATCCATGCATAAGCATATATTATCATATACATAGTTAAGTGCAAATATGTATAAAAATTATTTATGATTAAATTTTCTTCCATGCTTTGTATTTAATTTATTCTACCATTAATCAAGTAGCTTACATAGTTCACTCGAACATCACTGATATTAATAAATGATACTAGGAGTTTCCCCGACCATTAATCACATAAAAGTATTATAATAAATATATATTTACAAGCAATTTAAAAACAAGATAAAATAGTCCTGAACACATGTATAGCACATAAGTGATATAATTAATGCACGAAATGTATTGATCAATGAATAGCAAGAAATTAGGATATCACATTTGCATCCGGATTTTTAGAGAGAGATTGACTAGGTTTGAGAGAGAAAGAGAGAGAAAGAGCCGAAGATTTTTTTTAATCTGAAACAGAAAAGTAGCGTGGGTATGTATTTATTTTAAAAATTAAAATCTGAAAATATTGCTTTATGCTTTTAGAGGTAAAAAGGGAATTTTATGTGGGACTTTGTACCTATGAGTAATATGTGATTTTGATTGAACCTCTAAGTAATTAAGTGAGAAATCTTGAACCTTTGAGTAACTTCCCCCATAAATAATAGCAATCAAAGAATTATTCTAAATATTCATATTGGCTCGTTAGTATTTGCATGGTCAACAAAGAATTCGATAATACTCTAACACGATCAAAACCTGCTTCAAAACAAAAGAGCATTGCACTTTCTAGTGCTCTCACCTCAACATGAATGCCAAGACGTCCTAAAGTCATCCTCCCAAAATCATATTTGCCTCCCCAAATCCCCCACCAGACTTCTAAACAAAAATATTAGACCATCACACAGTACCATAGACTCAACAATGAACATACTTGAAAAATTAAGTAAAACATGCTAGCAAGCACAAATGAACGATAAACTTTAGTTTGGTGGTGCATCTAAAGTCCTCCGATGAAATTTTGGAACGAGATCAACGAACTTGTGCTTATCACATGTAAAGATGGATGAAGCTGGATGATTTGTTGATGAGTTCTTTTTTAACGTAGAAAGAACATGTCCCAAGTTAAATGTTTGTATTATTTATCTAAGAAGTCATATTTGATAATTTTGATTGGATTGTTTTTCATTCTAGATTGGCAAAGTCAACTCTTATATCTATGAACAATCAAGGTTTGGTATAAAGTATATCAAGTATCAAAAGTATCACACACAAAAATAATTTAGCAAACAAAGTGAACAAATGAAATGAAGCTGCAAAAGGGTTGTACAATTACAAAAGTTGAGGTAATTTAAGAGCACTCTTGGAAGAAGTACATGACCAGATAGAAAATCTGTGAGTTGAACTTGATTGTGCATTCTACTGGCTTATAAGTATGTCCTAAAAAATGTTGTGTGTACGGCTATTATTACTTTTTAAGATAAGTGTATCACTTTAAGAAAAAATATAAATAAAAAAATATAAATTTCGGATAATATTTTAAAAAGTGATATATTTTTTCATGAGACCGAGAATTTCTATTAAAGTAAAATGTATCACTCCATCAAATTTTATTACAAAATTATATATTCTACATGTTTTTAAAAAATGATATCTTCTAATTTAAAAGTGAAGCGATCTAACAGTGAGATGTTCCCTCACTAAACCTGCTCAATTCTTGCAATTTAAAACCAATCCAAATTAATTGAACTAATTATTGTACTTCAGCCGTTTGCAAACACAACTCAAAAAATTAGTAGCATTTACTTTTAAATCTCCTATCTCAATTTTTGGGAAAGCATTTACTTTTAGTTACCTGTTTTAAAACTCACTCTTAAAAAGTGTTGTAGAAACATTTATTTTAAAATTATTAGAACATTTCTTTTAAAAAATAAGTGTTTTTTGAATTTGAACAAATTACTTTAAGGTCCATTTGGAGTGTGTCAAGTACTCTAAGGTCCATGCCTTTTATTATTACTCTTAGGTCCATATTTTAAGTGTTATTTTACTTATTCACCCTTAATATATGCTCACCCCAAAATAGTGAGCAGATTTAACGAGTGATTTAAAGAGGGAATACCATTTGGCCAGAGTTTTAACGAGAGAAATGTGTCCTCTTTAAAATGCTCGTCGCTAATCCATTAACTAGGGAAAAATTTCGATGCATAATCCCTCGGCAATTGATTTATAATTTAGCATGAAAGTCCGGCTCGCCGCGGGGCTGTACTCCGGCACCAGCCCCCGCAACTTGTACCTCACACCACACGTCATCCACTGCGGCGTCTTCGTCGACGACACCACCAGCCGGAATTGCTTGCTCCGACCTCGGCCGTGAAATCCAGCGGCCTCAATCGAGTGAAAATTAACGACGGCGGTGGTGAGCCCGTTCGCTGGGAAATCAGTAAGCTCGTCCATGTAGTTCGACATCCACTCTAGCTCCGCCGCGTCGTTAAACTGTTAAAACAAATTAAAAATTTTCAGAATCAGATTGAATAAAAAATGAAGGTACAACAAAACTCAACTTAAAAATTTGTTTCTATCGCTGGGCAAGAAATCATCGCTGGGCAAGGAAGATTGCAGATTTGTAGAGATTTGTAGTGAAAGAATGAGAGATTTGTAGAGAGAGAAAGGGAAAAAATGAGAGATGAGTGGAGGAAGAAAGGGAGCAGATCTCAATATTTAACTCGTTTGACTAATTTCATCTCAAAAAATGAGATCTTTACCACATTTTTGCCTATTTTTTTATTAAATAAATAAATTATTGCAGGTTTGTTCTCTCTTATTTAATTAAACCTACCAACTCTCCTATTTCATCATGGTTGGCGAGGGGGACATAACCCTCGTTAAAGTGTCATATAAATTGGCCGCTGCAACTTTTTGAAATTGGCGAGGGCCAACGCCAAATGCCGCATGGAATTTCGCCAGGGCCATCTGCCCTCGGTAAATGGCGCATGGAAAATGCCGAGGGTTTTAAAACCTCGGTAAATGCGCCCTCGCAAAAACCCTCGTGTAGCCCTCATAAATTAGATTCCTCGTTAAAACCCTTCGTTAATTAACGAGGATTTTCAACCTCGTTAAATCAAGTTTTTTTTTTTGTAGTGGCTGTGGGAGATTAATTAATTTTTAATAAATCTGAAGGCAAAAGATCACACCTCAGACGTGAAAACCCCTCCCATATCACCCCCAATTCAAAATCACCTTTCTCTCAAAAAACCCTAACTCAACCTCCCTGAGCCCTCTCTCTCTCCCTCCCTGAACCCTCTCTCTCTCCCACCAAACCAGACCTCCGCCTCCTCCCCAAACCAGGAGACGCAGCACCCCCACTCAACAAACCAGGGGACGCAGCATGGCCGACGCTCCCCCTCCCTCCTCTTCACCGCCACCGCGCACCGCCGCCTGCAAACCCAAACCCGCGCGCGCACCCAACCACCACGCACCGCCGCATGCAACCCACCACCGTGCACCGCCGCCTGCAAAACCCAACAACCGTGCACCGCCGCTTGCAGGTCCTTCACGCCCGCCGCGCCACGACGGCCTCCACCGCAGCTTCCGCCTCAAGATTCTGAACATTTAATTTTGTTAGAAATTTTAAGGTTTGAGGTTTGTTTTGGGTCTAATTTTGTAGATTTATGGCCAATCTCTCCTCTGGATCTAATTCAAGAAATTTTCAGTTTGAAATTTGTCTGGGTCTTTCAATATTCAGTTTGATGAAATGCTTAAAATTTGTACAGGGTTGTACGAGGTGTTTGCGATTTGCTGAAATATTCCTACTGGATTTGAAATTTTGTTGAAGAAGATTTACTGTGAGTTTGCTGAAAAAAATGAGTTGTAGATTTACTGCGATTTGTAGATTTACTGCAATTTGCTGAAGAAGATGAGTTGTGTACAGATCTGGATAAGTAAATTTTGAGTTTTTTTAGATGAACATGTTCATGTCGAAGGATGAAAATTTGTAATTTTGAGATTTTACATGTAAATTTTGGATTTAGATAGTCTAATTTCTGTACATTTTCAATTTTTGATATAAAAATTTTAGATTGTAATATTTTTTTATTAAAATTTTATATATGTGTAATATTTTAAAATTATATTTAACATGAATTTTGTGTGGAACAAATTAAAAAAGAAAAATATAGAAAATTGAAAATGAAAGATAGAGAAGAAAACAACTGAAAATTGAGAGGAAAAATGAAGAATGAAAAATATAGAAGTGAAAATTGAGAGAAAAAATAAAGAATGAAAAATGTAGAAGTGGAAATTGAGAGAAAAAATGAAGAATGAAAAATATAGGGAGAAATGAAAAATATAGAAGTCAGAAAGGGTGACAGGAAGCGGCTGTTAAGAGGAGGAGAGTGAGAAAAGGAAGAGAGAGAAAAAGGAAAGGAGGGGTAAATGAGTCTTTTTAGTATGGAGCTTTGAAGCTACTAGTAATTTTTTTAAATGGATGAACCTAGTAGTAATTAGGAGGGGGGATTTGGACCTAAGAGTAATCCACTCTTTGAATTTGTATTGAGTTGGCAAACAGGTACTAAGTGGGTGTTTGTAAACCCAAAAATAAAGTGTAGAAGCACAATTATTTATAAAGCTATTAAACTACTTTTCAAAACATAAGTGTTCGTACCTTTTCTCCTGGGTTTGCAAACAAACTCTAAATCTGCTATCTCACAGCTCTAATTTTTTAAAAGTGCTTCTAATCCATGAGTAGAGTTTGCAAACACATTATTTCTATAGGTCCCAAACGAGTTTAGTGAAATTCTAAAGGAGATGGGTGAATAGACTTTCATAACTTAGCGTGAATTCAGTAGCTAGATCAATCACTTCAAGTAATGTTAAGTGAATGTGTGTGTCGAATCAGTCTGGTCTAATATATATTCAACCTACTGACTGCTTAAAAGCTTATCAGTTGGACGCCTTGTCAAATTAGCTTATGTGCGGAAGCTTAACTCGTGTAGAAAATCTTTTATTAAATCAGCTCAATTTTCAAACTAAGATCAGTCGACTTGATATGTGACTGATTTGATGAGCTATTATATGTTGTTTTAATGCAGACAAAAGTATGACAGTTTATCAAAGCAGTAAATACACACAATATTTATAGTGGTTTAGAGAAACACTCAAACATCTACTCTTCCCTATCAACAGGGAACTTCCTTATCAGGAACTAGGGGATGCTCCGCGGTTCGGAACCGCCGGGATTCGGTTCGAACCAAAATTCCAAAATTTCGGAGGTGGAACGGAACCGAACCATGATCAAAAGCGGTTTCGATTCGGTTCCTAACCGGAACCGGTTTCGATTCGAACCCGGTTCGATTCCCCGAACTTTTTTTTTTTTATTTCTTAATTTTTTGGATCTAAAATTTGAAAGAATGTAGATGAGAAATTTAATTATTGTATTATTGTTAATATGAGAATTTAAATTAAAGATTACATTACAATAATTAAAAGTTAAAACATAACAATAACATTAGTACAATACCAAAATGAACTTAGAAATAATTGAATGAACTATTATAAAATACAAAATACAAAATACAAAAAAAAATAGTAATTCTAACTTAAAATAAGCTAGTAATCTACTATTACAAATTAATTGAACTATTACAACTTTACAAATTACAAAGTGAACTATATCGAATTAGTAATTACAATTACAACTTAAAATTTTAAACTTTACAAAATAAATTTGGGGGGGGGGGGGATTTAAAGAAATTGGACTTGAGCTTAAATTTAAGAAATAAACTTAGAAATTCTAAGTTTGAAACTTAAAATTAAGTTGCCTACGATCCAAATAGGAATCAAAGTCCACGTAGTTCTCTTTACCTCAAACTTACCTCGTTGATTTGGATCGAATCTATTCTTCATGCATCACTTCCGGTGGTAGTTTCTTCGGAGCTATCTTGATCATCATTATCAACAAATTCTTGACTTCTCTTTTCGGCTCTTACCCAATCATCAAGCAAGCATTGGTTTTCCACGTTTTCAACGGTCATATTCGATCTCGTTGCATCCAAAGTGTAGCCTCCCAAACTAAAAGCTTGTTCAACGGCAACGGTTGAGGCGGGAGATGCAAAAATTTCTCTTGCTAGCATTGACAATATTGGATAGATATTTTTCATCCTCGACCACCACTTTAGTATATTAAAAGTAAGCGTTGTCTTCATCTTCATCAAGTTCGAACAAATGAAGAGGATAAATAATGATCAAGTTCGTAATAAGGGTTAGAAGTAGACCTTGGACGTTTTTGAGAACGTTCATCATAAAAATCTGTTAATATATCTTCTTCTTGACTCATAGAAGAGCCACCACCACCAAAATTTTCTTCAAAACCGACCACTATATTCTCTAAATAAAGACATTAAAGTAACTTTAATCCGATTACCAATCTCTTCCTGGATTAGGATATACATCATCTTCACCCATGACCATATGTCTATTAGGAAATAAATAATTATAATACATATTTAACATCATTATTAATCCATCCAATCTTACTCTGGATCAAACACTTTAGCAACCAAGAATAAATCGGGAATATTTGTAAAATATTTTTTCCATTTTTGCATCATAGAGAAAGTAGCACCACTTAATAAAGGATTTGTAATATTTTCATTTAACACATGAGCAACTTTAATACAATAATCAAGCGTTAAATTACACGTAGGATAATAAACACCGGATAACACTTTTGTGGAATCATTAAAAATTCCCAAAATTTTACACAAAAGAAGTGCATGAATCCCAATATTGAGGATATAAACGAATACCACAATTTTCTTGAGTAAAAATGTACATAAAACGTCTTTATAATCCATAGACTCCTTTAACAATTTATACGTGGAATTCCAACGAGTTGACACATCAAGAAATTTTTTTTTGGGATGCATATTGTATGTTCTACAAAAAACTTTCCATTTTTTCAACAATTTTGAATGTCTCGACATATAATAAATAGCGGATCTAATAGGACCAACTTGTTCTTTCAAAGCATCTAAACCATCTTGAACACATAAATTTAAAATATGACACATACATCTAACATGAAAATTTTTTCCACCAAGATATGGTTGACAAATATTTGTAAGATCTTCAATAGTAGTCGTATTTGCACTAGCATTATCAAAACCAATAGAAAATATTTTTTTAGTAAGAGCATACTCATTTAAAATATCATGCAATTTATCTCTAATATTAACGGCATTGTGTTCCGTATCAAAATCTCTATAAGCAATCAATCTTTTGTTAAGAGTCCACGAATCATCAATCCAAGTGCATGTAACTCCTATATAACTATGCTTTTGAAAATTATCACTCCAAATATCCGCACATATACAAACTTTAACATTTAAATCGGCAAATAGATTAATCAAAGCATATTTATACTCATAAACAACTTTAGCAACATCACGAGTAGTAGTATGACGTGAAACTTTTTTTGCCGCGGGTTGAAGACCAAGGTTAACAAAATCATTCCAATACGAATTATCGGCAAATTGAAAAGGAAGGTGTTGTGTGCACACAAATTTAGCTAACAATTTTCTATATTTCATTTGATCAAATGTAAATAGAGAAGTGGGGTTACTTACCTCGCCTTGAACTCCACCACCGCCACCGGTTGACGTAAATCCACGAAGTTGTGCTTGGTTTGAACTAATTCCAACTCTATCCGGATGAATTTTTTTCAAATGCTTCTCGAATGTTCCATATCCTCCTCCTTTGACAAAAGAATATATTTTGTCACAATAGTTGCAATGAACTTTAATAGTACCATCCTCGTTGATCACTTTATTAAAGTGACGTGCAAAAATATCCGACTTAAGTTGAGCTCGACTTGGAGTTGGGGTTGGAGTTGGCTCGGCATTGGACTCGGTTGGGTGGTTTTGGCTTTCTTGAGTAGGACGTCGTGGACCTTGTGGTATAGCATCATCTTCAAGAGGATTCTCATAACCGGGACCAAGTGTGGCCTCAATATCATCTAAACTCCACTCGATCGGTGCCGGTGGTTGTGGAAGACGAACGGAAGAGGTGGAAGAAGCTTTGCCTTTACCCTTACCCTTGCTTTGATGGCTTGCCATAATAATAATATGTATGTAAGTGTATATGTAAATAATATATGTATGTAAGTGTAGTGTAATGTAATATGTATGTAACTATGTAAGTGTAGTGTAATATACTAATATGTAGTATAGTACTATAGTAGTATACTAGTATTAGTATAGTGTAATATATAGTGTATATAATATATAGTGTAGTATAAATATAATATGTAGTGTATGTATAGATTAGAGTATAGTATGATATATAGTGTAGTATAAATATAATATGTAATGTAAATAATATGTAAATAATAAACTTTGAGAATTGAGTGAGAGTTGAGACTTGAGAGTTGAGAGAGAGATGAATAAACTTTGGTGTGAATTTTGGAGTGGAATGAGTTGGTATTTATAGATGAAATATTGAAAAAAAAAAAAAAAAAAAAAAAAAACGGCCCGGGAATCGAACCCATGGTTCCACTTGTTCGAACCGGCGGTTCCTTCAATCGGCTCTTTGATCTCAAATTTGGATCTCAACGCTTTTAATCTGGGCGTTGGATCTCAACGGCTAGAATTTTCAAATTTGGGGGCGGTCCGGTTCGAACCGGCGGTTCCGGGTCTCGAACCGGCGGTTTCGGTTCGAACCGGCGGTTCCCGGTTCTGGTTTTGCTAGAACCGGAACCGAACCGATGGATTTATTCTGATTTCGGTTCGGTTCCGGAACCGGAACCGCGGAACCGTGGAACCGGCGGTTCAAAAACCGGCGGTTCCGGTTCGAACCGCCGGTTCCGGTTTTTTTTGAGCATGCCTATCAGGAACTTTAGTTTACAGTGTTAGACACACTTTACAATCTCTAAGATCAACACAATAGATTTTTACAGAGATCTATACTCTATCCCAATCTAAAAGATTGTCTCTCAACTAACATCTAGACTTGCTCACAAACTTCCTATGGATTTTAAAGAAGGGGTTTGTATGTTTGTTCCAATTAATGAAATACCCTTAAAAGTTTTAGCCTTAAGCTGGGATGAGTAGTATTTTGATCTAAGTTAGGGTTTGGATGAACACTAAGTATATCTTGAATATTTGGTTGAGTATTCTTGCGAAAATGCTTGAATTTTTGATAGCTTGTATAATTTTCGTAAATTACTCTGAGAGGGTTCATCCATATTTATAGGGAGAGATTCAAAATAGTCGTGGGAGAGCAATTCAAATCTAAGCTTGTTTGTCCTTTATAATCGTTCACTCTGATACCACATATCTTGCTCGCCAGATTCGTGGATACGTGTCGATCTCTCATTGGTTGAGAAGTGCTAGATTAAAGTACAATATCATACCTTTCTTAAAATTCTCTTTGTCTGATCTGGTATGACTTAATGTATATTCTTCATAAGTCTGACTGAAGCAGGCTTTAAATAGTCATCTAACTTGTACCTTGTTATCATCAGACTCGGATGCTGTCTTCACTTAGAGCTGGTCTTCTGATCGTTATTATCTTGAGTTCTTCGAATCTTCTTATCTTCACAAGACTGGTATGATATATTGAGTTCCTCCTCAATATATGATCTTGAAAACCTAAGTTTAAATTACTCAGTTGTCTAATATGTTCAACTGATTTTTTATGAGTTTATCAGTCGATTAACAGACTCGACTAGTCCAATTATACGTATTTTGAAACTTTCTCAAAACTATAAAATTTTCCAACATTTTTCAATTTGACCCTTCAGGTTTTCTCATAGATCGTCCTAGTCGCTTGATGGGGGCTTTATTAACGTCATAGTATAAAATATTGATGATATAATATGATTCAAATGTTACAACCAATGTTGTTAGAAACAGACCGGACTGGACCGACCGTTTCAACCGGTTTAACCGGGAACTGGTCCAACTATCACACCCTAAAAATCGTTTTTGAGGTCAAGCCGGTCAAACCCGAAAGAACCGGTAAAAAATCGAACGAACCGGTTTTCTCCTTTTTATATAAAAAAAGGAAAAATTGATTTTTTCATCCCGTAAGTTTGACCTATTTTGATCGTGGCCCTAGTAACTTTGGCTGTTTGATTTTCGTCCTATAACTTTGTAAAATTCGATTTTTTGGTCCTATGACCTGCTATCAAAGGTGGTCTTTCTGGTAAATCTAACGTGTATTTTTTATTTTATTTTGTTAATTAAAGTAAATACATAGGTGGCAAAAAAACACTTAAATTCCTAATTTGAAGCCCGGAAGCCCGCAAAACACTTAATTCCTGAAGCCTGCAAAACATAAAAATAAAACACTTAATCGATGAACTGATTGGGGTTCACCTCATCCACCCACTTAAAAAAATTGTGCTAAATTACAAACATCACCCAACAAATCAAAACCAAGAAATTATCCAACAAAATTCAATTTTATTGAAAAGATATTCAAAAGGTGCATCAAATGGGTTCAGGAAGCTTTCCCTTCCGGTGGTGACTATTATGGATTATGGATTAGTCGTGATATACGAACAGTGTGTGCGCACCTTTTGGCATGATGACCGGTACAAGGATGATCTTCGATACCTGAAAGTTTTGTTAGAATATGTCAGCTTCTTCCACAGGGTTGTGTTTAGGTACTTATGATGGCTACCCATGTGAAATGGTGGACGAGGTGATCTCACTTCATCGATTAAGTATTTTATTTTTATGTTTTGCGGGCCTCAGGAATAATTAAGTGTTTTGAGAGTTTCCGGGCTTCAAATTAGGGATTTGAGTGTTTTTTTGTCACCCGTGTATTACTTTAATTACAAAAATAAAATAAAATATCCACGTCAGATTTACTTGAAAGACTACCTTTAATAGCAGGTCATAGGACCAAAAAGTCGAATTTTACAAAGCTATAGGACGAAAATCAAACAGTCAAAGTTACTAGGACCAAGATCAAAATAGGTCAAACTTACAGGACGAAAAAATCAATTTTCCCTAAAAAAAAAAAATTAAGTTTTTCACTAATCTTTCTTGTGAATATGAATCTAGGTCCACATCCATCATTTTTATAATACTTCCTCCCACAATACCTCTAATACTTATTCAATGTGGGACAAATATATAAGGTACACCTCTTTACCCATTTTATAATACTTCCTCCCATATGTTTTTAATATTTATTCAATGTGGGATAAATATATAAGATACACCTTTTCCCCCTTTTATATTTCTTCCTCCCACATTTTCCTCTAATATTTACTATTATTTCCTCTCACATTTCCTCTATTATTTACTCAATGTGAGACACAAATACACTAGTTTTCCCCCTTTTTAAATTATTTTAAAATATACTCTTTTCTTCCATAAGAAAACCATCACGTTTATATTATTTATATGCCACAAGTTTGATTAATTAATGTTAAATATTCTATGCCTCAAATTTGATTAATTCATGTTAAATATGAATATTAAAGTGCATTGATGAATTGAACATTTTTATAAAATAGTATTAACATAAGAAATATTGAAAAAGATTAACAGAGATCATTTTAACGGTTCAATCGCCGGTCCAACCGGTTAGTCCGATTTGGTCGTCAGTTCAATTATGAAAACACTGATTACAGCTATTAGATAATGAAAAAAAATCCCGACCCTGATAAATATTGATCAATTTTGATATTTTATATTTTATTTCATCGTTACGCACAATAAGGAGTTGTTCGGGATGAATGGTAAAACTAATAATTGCAAAAACTTACCAGATTAAAAATTACATCAAGGTTTAGAAATACTTGCCAATTTTTTTATTTTTTTTTATCAAAAAAAAAGAATTTCATTCATACCCATATTGCCAATTTTCTTTTCTTTTTTTTAATCAGAAAAAAGAATTTCATTCTTTCAGTAATACCCATAAATAACAAATTATATACCATGTCGCCCAAGTCTGCTGGATTTCAACATGAACAAGTAATGAATACACCCAGCCTAAGCAATGATAAAAGTTATTTTGCAAAAAATACTTGCCAATTTATACAATGCACAAATATATTGGCTTTATAGCTATTAAGGATTGAATATTCCTAACTACAAAAAAAACCACCAAATAAAAGTGATAAAACCCAACAATCTGAAACCTCATAGATCATGAATATCATCACTTAATCAAGAGGGGAGAAGTAAAGATAAACCAGATAATATGATGTAGCATTGGAGCAGATATACTGAGAATATTCGGTTTTCTTCACCCATAAGATTCGACGAGACATTCATCCACCTTATCAACGAGGTCAGGATTTTCCAAAGCTGCAGCTACACGTTCTTTGTCCTTCAGCTGTTTATTTACTGCAAACAAGTGATACGATCTTCATAAAATCAGGATAGTGAACGAGAAAACGACCAGCAATTATACAAAAACAACTTCTTAAATACACACAAAACAAAGTATATCACTCATGGAAAAATAGTTGATGAAATTAATTTGAAACTGTGGCTCCTTGGAGAGAGAGAGAGAGAGAGAGAGAGAGAGAGACCTGCAGCTTCGGTGAGATGACTACCAGGGGCTAGTCTAATATCCAACTGGAAACAAACAGAAGGCAACACTATAATAACCCGAAGAGTGAAATACTTCAGAATTCATTACAAGACATCAAAGTTCTTGAAACTGAAAATTTATGCATAGTGCTAACAGGAGCATTTTTCAGAACCCCAGGATGATGTTTGTTTTAGCTTTTAAAAACCAGGATTTGGGTTTTGAAATTTAAAACCGGTTCTAGTTCGAGATTTTGAAAACCATTTTTTCCCAAACCACCACTACAAACCTACTTTAACACTTTCCAACACAATCAATTCTCTCTCCTTACACTTTAATATATTTAAATCATAACTCACATCATTCAATCATTTCAATCACACCTCAACAATAGTATTATAATACAAATCCATTCACTCTGACGTGTTTATTTGACATAAAATTAAATCTCATCCATTACATAAACCAAAACAAACACACAGTTTACCATTTATCAGAATTTCAAAATCCCGTAGACTTAAAAAACCAGGTTTTAAAAGTTACTTAAACCCAAAACAAACATCACCTAGCAGTCTACGCCAATTTATACTTGCTCCTTCTTCTGTTCAAAAGAAAGCAATTTTTATGGATGTAAAATTGCATCAAACTGTAAACGTTCATCAGTAAAGAGTTCAAGAAATGTTTAAAAAGTCCTTTTTTTTTTTTTTTTACGTACTTTGTATCGAGGGGGCAAAGAACGCACGAGTTTAACCCGCAAGCATAAGCCAATGACTGTCACCAAGCTGCAGTGCTCGACTGTCGGTTTAAATGTGACCCTGAAGCAGATCATTCACAAATAAGTCGATATAACTAAACACCCACCACTAAAAGAAAACAAATACAAGGCACAAAGGATTTTTACCTTACATAGCTAAGCTTGTCATCAACCTCAACTGCATCTTCCGTTATAATACGCAGTTGTTCCAAGGATTTATTGTGCTCCGGGTCTTTTATGCCACTAATATGTTGTGTTGATGTTAAGAAGTTCAAATTTTTTACAACCTTGAGATTTTGAGTAACACTTGGGTGCACCAGTTGCACAGTACAACAGGTGCACAACTAATACTGTTCAGCGAAAGCAACTAATTACTGACCAAATAATACAGTTAAGTATAACAACTAATACCATTTAAAAATGCATGTGGGTTGCCGAGTGCAACTGGTGCATATGAGTAATTTCCTGAGATTTTTCACAGTTTCATGATGTGTTATTCAGTTACACAACAAAGTAGTTCCACTCCAAGAGGCAAAAATAATACAGATAAGCGCTTTCTTGTAATAGAGACATGCTATTCTTTTACTTATTCAAGAAAGAGTACAGAATATCTAAGGCTTTATCTAGTAGAATTAACAAAAAAATCTGCTCAATCATATGGGCAGATTGGTCTCACAAACCAACACAACCATGCACCAATTCCAAACGCTAACTTAAGAAGACATTAATAAATTAAAAATGAGATATCACAAAATTTGCAAACAAATGGCTACTTAGAAATTCATTATATTCACAGTAGGGGATATGACAGTTCTGAGCACTACAGAAGAATGTCTAGCATATGCATAAACAGAGATAATAGTAATTTTGTACGGACCAGACAAGAGGTACAATAATTTTTCGCTTCAACAATTTTCATGAATCTACCGGCACATCATTCTTTCTTCATCTATAACCAACAGTTCTTCCTTTAACATCTTTCTCATTCATATTAAAATTAACTTGATGAAGTAAGATGATATACCATTCATCTCAAGAAGACAGTGCTTAAGGACCTCTTGGAAATGCTGATATATAGAGAGAAATCTGATGTTCAACTTTTCCACCATGCAATGCATAAGGTATAATATGATTTGGTTGAAAAATAAAATCTTCAATCCTCGTAACCAAACAAATTCGAAATAGTCCATAAAGAAAAAGCTCGAAAACATATAAAAGGATATCAAAAATCTCTAGTTGGTCAATTGGTTCAATTGCGTATTCGTCCACGTTAACTGGTGCAGTACGAGCTCGACGCTCCTTTTTTTCATACACAACAGGGTTTGCGTTTATCAATCGTGAAACCATATTGGCTACTCAACCTGAACCACAAATTAGAAAATATAAGAAAGGAACTTAGAACAGATTCTCCAACCATACATTTTGACCCATAACACTTTGGCACAATATATTAATAATATAACTAGCTCTCCTCGGACTGGATTCTGTATTTAAAACTTAAACGGCAACCGTGTTTAATCCTCAAAACTCAATAGGATTAACCAAATTGTTAAGCCATCAACCATAGTTGTTACGGGCGCAAGACATAGGTTTTTTTTTTTTTTTAATGGTGCTCTCGCCTGGTGCGCCTGGCGCCTTAGGCGCGCCTTAAGCGCGCCTTAAGCGCTAACAACTATGCCATCAACAAAACCATCATATACAAGTAGCATGCTGAAAGTTATGTACCGATGAGTACTACAGACATTTACCTAAATCAAAGCAAGTACTAATTCGTGTAACCACCAAAATTGTAACTTGTCTTGATATAGAAATCACCGCCCATCCATCTCCAAATTTCATCTCAGATAAAGACGCAAAAATTGGTAAACAGAGCTTAGCAAGAACTTGGAGGAAACTCATCATTTTTCCATAGGATTACCTAAATTGAACTTTCCTATATTAAATAAGACAATTATAGAGAGATGCTGATGCAATTACAACCTCTCACCCGAGAAATAATCCCAAATAAAGTTTATCCAAAGTTTACAATTGGAAGAACCAATTCCGCCTCAAAACATGACATCAAAACGAAGCTACAGCCATATAATTCCAATATAGATATCGAATTTATTCACATACAAAATTCGAAAAAACTCTAATAATTTTAGTCTAACCGTAAAATTCATACATCCAGCAAACCAAGTCCCAGAAAATTACCTTCATAAATATTAAGAACTAGCAAAAAAAACACGAGTCCAAAACAATCAGACACAATACAAATAAAATTGAAAATAAATTTCATGTGTTTTATTTATGTAAAGCAGCATAAAAAATTCAACTTACAATATTTCAATCTTGAAAGTATTCAGAAAATTAGGTCGTCCGTCAATTTGGCGAGACTGAATCAGTAATGTTTTACTTCATCAAAAAGTTGACGGGTTGTAGGATATTTATAATCCTGGCCCAACATTTACAAAGTGGCCCATTTAGACTCAATTGATCAACACGAATTAAAATGAAAGCCCATCTGGCTCTAACTAATCCTAATGGCTAGTTGGACGCGTGCCTCGCACATGAGTATGGTCGTTAGTCGAAGAAATACCTTTTCCTTGGCAAATTGTAACATTGCCCTCCCTTGGCGATGCTTGTCCTCAAGCAACCAAATGCGGAAACTTTAGGCATACTATCTCAGAATCCTCCCACGTAGCCTCCGCATCGGGTAAATGTGAACACTGTAGCAGCACCTCTGCGGCGGCGTTGCCGCGCTTAACCATTCGAGTAGGCGTGAGAATCACCCTCTCATCGTCGTCGAACTCACATAAGACAACATCAACTCTATCTGAAGGACCCACCTGTCGCTTTAGCAATGAAAAGTGGAAAGTTGGGTGTATTTTTTTTTTTTCAAGCTATGATGACGGATTCTTTCTAAAAAAATCACCGCGAAAAAGATCGGATCTTTTGAGGGTGCGGGTCATGATTCTCGTGGGATTCGAATTGATCGGATCTGTGCGTGGCGAATCCGTAAATAATTTTTTTTAAAAAAAATTCTGGATATGCGTATCCGATGTGCTGGATACACGTATCCGGTGAGGGAAGGGTGCGTGTGGTTATTTTTTTTAAAAAAATCTTTTTTTTTTGTTTATTTTTGCAATTTTTCAAGACTAAAACTCTATATGATCATGTTATTAAGTACTAAATGTGTTATTTGAATTGAATATTATTATGTTATATAATTTAAATTGAAAATATATCACTTATTTTTTTTAATGAATTCCTTAGTATAACTTATGTGTTGAGCTAATGTTATTTGAATTAATTTTTTGTTACTTAATTACATTAAATTATTAAAAATTGCTTAAGTTTTATGTAAATTACATGTATTTGATATATTAATTTTAAAATTTTCATATATTTTATAGGTGTTATATATAATAAAATATAAATAAACAGACATATCCTTAACGTATCTCACCCTATTTTTTTTGAAAATCCATATCCCCGTACCCGTATCTTATCGCCCCCGCACCCCGAGAAGGGGGTAAAGCTAAAGTGTAAACTATATTTGGGGCTAAGATTCCAAACATGACTGCGTGTATTGATAATTGGCGATAAGGGCACAATTTTAAATACACGCAGTCCCCCATTGTAAACTCGTTCTCCGTACGGTTCTTGTTTGCAGTAGTAGACATTTTTTCTCGAGTTTGGTTTAGTAATTGTTTTACTTTCTTTAATATCTGGTGTGTCTCTTGAATCAATTCATCCACACCCTGTACTGAGCTTTGTAAATAAGGGCCTAAGTTCAGTAGATGAGGCTTATAGCCATATAATGCCTCAAAGGGGGTCATGTGTATGTTGGGAAATTATGTTGGGATTATACTGAAAAGTATGCTTTTAATTTGTATAATCAAATTGAATTTCTGTCTTATTTACTGAAATAAATTATTTATCACTGATGCTTTAAATATCATTGAATGTTACATATATTTACTGTATAACTGTTCAATAAATAGTACGTGTTACATTGTAGTTAATTTAGTGTTACCAGATTAGGTATCAGAAGAGACAACATGTAAGAAGGAAATCTAATCTGAGACCCAATCAAGGTCAGCTACCTAATAAGCAAGCTATAGGTAAACTGCAAAAACCACCTATGCCAAAAAGATATGAATCTTTTGATGGTAGCAATCGTACCTACCCTTATAACCAGAGATCTAGGGCTACTGCACATGAGCCACACTGGATTAAAAGAAGACAAAATATAAAGAAAAATCCCAAGTCTTCTAAGTCACCCAAGGCTCACACGAATAATCATACTAATCAGAAAGCATATAAAGAGACGTATGATTATGTTGATATGTATGGGAGACAGATCAGACCTTCTAATCTTTCAGATTTTCATAGAAGTGCTCTGTTTGTATGGATCCCTAAAACCACCACTAACCCCCCAGGACCCAATTCCAAAGGGGTACCTAAAGCCTGATTTGATTGCAGGTTCGCGTGGGACTAGCCAACAAAGGAGGTGCACAAGCAACTATCTGGTACATCGATAGTGGATGTTCAAGGCACATGACTGGAAGCAAACATCTCCTTAGCTCTTACAAAGAACAAGAAGGCCCACGTGTACTCTTCGGTGATGATAACTTTGGTTTTACCAAAGGATGCGGAACCTTAGAGAATGATGATGTACAAGTAACTGGAGTCTCGTTTGTCGAAGGATTGAAGCACAATCTACTATCAGTATCACAATTCTGCGACAATGGATTCAGCGTTTAGTTCTCGAGCGACAAGTGTACGATAAGGAATCGAGCCACTCAACAAATCTTGCTAACTGGTTCAAGGAAAGGCACAATGATCTACATAGCAGATTGGAACAGTTGACCGAAGAATACATGCTTAATTGTTAAGAGTTCTAAAAGTAGCAGTTGGCTCTGACACAAAAGAATGAGTCATCTGAACTTCAAGACTCTTAACAAGATAGCTAGGATGTCTTTGGTTGAGGGACTTCCGAATGAGATATTCTCTAAAGATCAGACATGTGCCGCATGTCAGATGGAAAAACAAGTTAAAGCCTCATTCAAGGGAATACCTGGATCAGCATCCAGTAGAGTATTGCAACTGCTCCATATGGATCTATTCGGACCAGTTACACCAGTCAGTCTCAGTGGACGCAAATATAATCTTGTAATCGTGGATGATTATTCCAAGTTTACTTGGGTTGTATTCTTATACAAGAAGAACGAGACAACGACTAAGATACCCGAACTGCTCAAGAAGGTACAAAACGAGAAGGGTGTCAGCATTGTAAAGATCAGATCAGATAAAGGTACAGAGTTCCTGAATACCTTTATTACTGATTTCTGCACTGAGTTTGGTATATAGCATGAGACGTCAGCTGCAAGAACGCCACAACAAAATGGAGTAGCAGAACGGAGAAACAGAACTCTCAAGGAAGTTTCGCCGCACTATGTTAAATTTAACATGCCACACCAAACCGTTTTCGGGCGTATAATCAACAACAAAGATGCCATACTCAGAACAGATGTTCTTTGACTAAGACTCACTTCAAAACACCTTATGAACTATGGAAGGACAGAAAACCTCGCGTTTCATACTTCCATGTTTTTGGGTGCAAGTGTTTTATTCACAACAATGGGAAAAGTCAGTTGAAGACTTTTGAGGCCAAGTCAGATGAGGGCATATTCTTAGGATATTCCTCATCCAAAAAGCTTTTCGAGTTTACAACAAAAACGAACTCTAGTTGTGGAAGAAACACCCCATGTGGTCTTTGATGAGACATCTTCAAACAAGAGAAAGTCCTCGTAACAAAAGCCGCACCCGGATCAACTTTTACGACACGCAAAAATGGATAAGCTAAGCATCAAGGAGAAAGAAGTTGAAGGCGTAAAAGTGTACATCATCCCGTAACTTGATCTTGTTGATTCAACAGTCAATCGGACCCTAAGGTACACACAAACCTGCCGCTGAAGAAGCCGTCACAAACAGACAAAGATCAACTGAACCATCTGGTTCAGGGGGAACTTCTGAAGTTCCTATGAACAGACTTCAGCACATGATGAGTCCAACATCAGCTGAGACATGTTCTTATCAAGTGGATCATAATTCCGCACCACTCCCAATCACTAGTAATGAACTATCAGATATGGATGATGTTCTCTAAACAGACGCACATCGAGCGAAGGACACGATTACCGGTCATCCAACCGATCGATTATCGGAGACCCATCCGATAGAGTCAAACTAGACATCGACAGTGAAAGTGTCATGTATCTTTGTTGTTATCTCGCCTATGAAGGAACCAAATCAATGAGAGGAAGCTCTACAAGACGCAAAAGCCGGATTCTAGCCATGCGAGGAGGCGGAACAGTTTGAGAGAAATCAAGTTTGGGAATTGGTGGACAGACCAACTCATCAAGAGTAATTGGACGAAGTGGGTATTCAAGAACAAGAGAGATGAGAAAAATGTCATAACTAGGAATAAGGCAAGACTTGTTGCTAAGGGGTATTCACAATCAGAAGGAATTGATTATGATGAGACCTTTGCACCAGTCGCTCGCCTAGAAGTCATTCGGCTGTTTCTGGCATATGCTTCCACAGAGGGTTCACTGTGTATCAGATGGATGTAAAGAGTGCATTCTTAAATGGGGTACTAGCAGAGGAAGTTTATGTCGAACAACCTCCAGGCTTTGAAAAAGGCAACCAAGTGTACCGTTTAAGGAAAACTCTCTACGGCGGCGATCATCACCACTACCACAAAAACACCATATGTACTCAACCCCCCAAATAAGATCAAAAAAGAGGAGAAAATTTTTGCAAAAATAAAATAAAAAATCATACAGGATTCTAAGAAGTTAAAAAAATCTATCGATTTTCCACCATATCCACCACCACCACAAAATCCATCGCACCCTCCGGCGGCGACCACCACTACTACAATCAAAACACCATATGTACTCAACCCCCAAAACAAGATAAAAAAAAAGATGAAGAAATTCTGCCAAAAAAAATAAAAAAAAAATCATACGGGTATCCACCGTCGCCTCATTCCAGACCGTCTTTCCTTCTTCTATTTCGGACTCCGAATCGAACGAAGAATCGCTATCCGTCGATCTCATTCTCTTTTAGCTCGAGCTCAATTTTCTGGAGCCTTCGTCGGTGTTTGAGTTTGTGTCGGGTTTCGAGCCCGATTCAAATCTGTGGTGGCTCCGCTGTTTTTGTGGCGCGTCTTCATTCTCGTTTCCGGGGGATTTGATTTTAGCTAGAGGAAGATGAATTGAATTTTAGAGAGAGATATAGGTTGTTTGCTGTCACGACCACTCTCAATAAGACGAGGGTCCAAATAATTTTACAAAAAAATGACTCGTGCGCACGTGCGACTTTTTTTTATTCAAATGGTTAATAGGGAGACAAATCATTTGACCACTTTAAAAACCTGATAAGGACTCATAATATAATATACATAACTTTATATATATATTTATATATATATATATATATACACAAATCAAAATATAAGCCCACGATCTGGCCCCACAGATCGTCATCTATATACACAATCACTCATAACTTGCAGAAGCTCCAGAGCACTTCCAATAAGGCCACCTCATCACATCTCATCTGAATTACCTACAATGCATAAACTAGGCGAGACATATAAATCTCAGTAAGCAGAAATTATGCATGACACTGTGAATCTTTTGAAAATCCTCCCCATTAACACTATTTTGAAATCACCAATTTATATATGAAACACTCGCAGGGCCCCATACTCACTACTATACACCGACATAACTCAATCAATATATCAATAATCAAGTGGCCACATAACTATGATCCCGACGTGAGGCTCCATCCTCCTGTGGCCCATCGAGGGCCCCCCCATCGCGCCCCTCATGTCCACCAGGAAGTCATCCCACCACGCCGACTCATAATGGTGCAATCCAGTGATCTACCCTCCAGCGGCCTAGCGAGATCCATCACCAAACTTGATCCCCTGTCCGCCCAAGAGGTCCCCCCACGGAAGAACCCACATAATCACAACATAATCATATAAGACGGTGGCCCACGCTAGGTAGCCTACGCTAGGTTTCCCTAGGTCGTTCCTTCCCAGGTCGCCCCTGCCGCCCTCGGTGTATAATCAGTGGCCAAACACATCATTTAATAAAAACAACTTTCATATTAATGCATGATATGCGCGATGCAATGCAACACATAATATCTCACAAGTCTCACATGTCATTGAACACACAAATTTCATTCACATAAAATATTGAGCTCACCGGCTCTTTTCACGATAATCAGTGAATATCAATCAATCTCACTATTCAGGTAAAATTCACATAATGTCAATTATACACAATTTAATCACATATATAATACTATGTTTATGCATTGTAGTTGCAAATGAATTTCTACTTACCTCGTATCCGAAAAGAGACAATAACCCGAACCCTTAAGTTGTAAGTCATCTTATCCTCTTCCACTATTAAATCTAATAAAAACAATTATAAGTATCATTAAAGTGAATAACGAATTATAAAGGCAATTACTTTTGATTTATTCTTATACTTATTATTGATGTACACCTATCATTTTCTATAATCGTGGACTTAATTGTTTAAATGCTCTGTTTTAGCTTTTAAAGTTTTTTTTTCCGCTTATATACATGTGTGCTCATAATATATGTGATGTTTTGTGGGTGTGAAAATGTGATGTATAATGTGGGTATTATATATGAATACGACATATGTGTGAAGTGTATATTATATTTGATCATATTATTCACACCCCCTGTAAATATATTAAGCTATGCAAAGATTTATTAATAATATACAAATCACTTGCTATTAATAGTAATAAAAGAGGAGTTACTGGACTTATGCTTCATATATTTTTATATACTAAACATTTTTTTAAATTAATATATGTCTTTAAGGGGTTAATTATTTAATAAAAACAAGCTACTCCCAATTTGATAATTACTTATACTTGAAAACTCTTTTTGAAAGAATTAAACTTAGTTGGGATCTTCTACGGTCGAGAATAGTTTACTTTCCTAACGTCGAAAATCATTAGATCACCATTGGATCGTTGATCCAACGTATAATTTTAATTTTAAATGATTGCACTTTGCACTAGTGCGTTTGCGATGTGCATACTGCAATCGCACTGCATCGCTCTACTAATAAATTAAATTAATATTTATAAAATTACGAAATTATCCCTTGACTCGGACCACCGACCCATCGATCGAACCCAAACCCGAGGCCCGAATCGGCCGGGACCGCATAGGACGAGCGGATCAGATTGCAGGACTGGGCCCAGAGCCCGGACTGGACCACGGCCCGACCAAACCGGCCCGGACCCGAGGCGGACCACGACCATGACCATGACCCGGACCCTGACCGGACCCTAGCCCGCACCGGGCCGAACCACGGCGGACCCGGACCACGACGGACCTTAACACAGACTGAACCCGGGCCGGACCCGGACCTGGCCGGACCTGCCCGGACGGACCACTGCGGACGGGGCCGGGGCGGCCAGCCGTGGCCCGGACCCTTGCGGGCGGACCCGGACCCCCCCTAGGGACCCTAACCATGGCCGAACCCGGACTCCCGAGGCGAGGCGGACCCAAACCACGGCCCAGGACCCTAACTTCGCACCACCATGGCCCGGGACCTTGTCGGACCAGGCCAGGACCTTGGCCCGTGCAGGCCCAGAGCCACGGCCGGACCACGGCTGGACCTTAGCACGAACCCGACCCGGCCACGGCGGGCCGGACCCTACCCGAACCGGACCCTGACCCCGACCCCGACCCCACCGTGCATCAGACTCGGCCCCGCCTGACCAACCTTGACCCATATCCAGGCTAACCTCGACCCCGAGCCTAACTAGGACTCGAACCCAAATCAGGACTCGGATCCTACTCGGACCCAGACCGAACAGGCAATCTCGAGCATGGGCCGAGTTCGGATTGTGAATTAAATTTTTAAATTTATGAACATTGTATTTTTTTTTTAAAATGTTATAAGGATATTTCAAAGAATTTTATCATTTTTATTTAAAAAATTAATTATTTAGTCTTATGACGAAATAGTATCGCTCATGGCGAAGTTAAATGATGTGACAGTCTTTTATTGGACGTCTGACGTCAGGAAGGGCGAAGTCGTTCTTGACCGTAGAAAAACCCAACTTAGTTGTGCAGTATAGAATCTAATAATTTTTCGTATTAGCCCGAATTGTATTTTTTTTTCTATTATGTGGAGAAAATGTTATCTATACAAATGAAATTTAAATGAACGGATGTTTAAAGCTTTGGCAAAACTTATTCTTTAAAAAAAAGGAGTCAATGTTTTCTTGAATGTAAAAGTGCTAGGTGGAAGTGCTGTGGAATCAGGAGTTCGGGCCATTTCCTCTACGTACTTGTTGTTTTCCTAAAATGGGTTTAAAGAAAGTTTGTAACTTTACTCTCTAAAGTTAAAAGGTGGGTGACACTAACTGTAATGCAGAGTTAAATGTTATATCGTATGTTGGTGTATGCATTTGTATTTATTACATCAACTAACGAATGTTCTCATTTGCGGATCTACGGATCTTTGGACCGACGGGTTGAGGACCGACAGGTCTATCGGGTTACAGGCATATATTTAGCCAACTAGACATAAAAGTCACAAGCACTAGAACCTACGGTTATGGATTGACGGATCCTACAGGCATATAAGCCAATAGACTATAAAGTCACACTAGAACCTACGGGTTATGACCGACGGGTCCATTAAGAATAATTCTTTTTTGTACTCATCACAAAAGACTTAACAACCTACATGTTATCCACTTGAGATTTTTATCTCACACCCAACTTTACTTTTCAAGTTTCAATTAAGAAGTTCGAGTCGCAATGATACTATGACTCCCGAACAAGCTATCTAAACTCACTAATAACTAAATAAAAAACGAGTATCAAAAAAGTACTCTAATTTCAACTTATATTTATATGATGCCTATATATATATACTTATATATGTATATATATGGTTTGTAATTAACTTAACCGAATCTACTTATGATTCTTATACACTTACTACTATCTTTCAACTTTTGTTTATATATATATATATATAATTGTATTTTAAACGCTTCCGTGATTATGCGCCCTTTACAAATCTTTCATCCTCAAATGTAACTACTTCTTTTTTTTAATAAAAGAAATCTTTTAAAAAAGGAATAATAAATTTGATCACTAAGTAGCAACTCGCTTTTGATTTTGGGAACAGGGCACTACAATATCTACAACTAATTATTTAAATTTTTTTTACTTTTATTATTCAAATAGTGGGTTAGATAAAAGTTGTATTAATTTAAGGAATTACATGTTATTTGTTACATATAAAAAAAACCACCATTAATCTATAACCTAACTAAACTGCTGTATTCATAGGCTTAATTAGGGATTCACTTAATTCCGTGAAACTCATAACAACACAAAGTCTACTAATCCTTAATACACAATCAAATAAATAATTACAACAATATAAGCTTAATTAATCAATAGACTATATCTTACTAATCAATACCAGATTGTAAGTAAATTAATCCTATTCACATATAAGAATATGTGATAAATTGTTTAGTGAAAGTCAAAATGTATATAGAAGCATACATGTTCCTATTTTTGCTACAAACCCTAACTCAAAGTACATAAATTTACAATTAAATTTCTACACTATGATATATACTTACCAATATTAATTGGTCACCCTTAAAATTCTCTTCTCCATCGATAAAACACCAGGAGTTTAGAAGCCAGATACAACTATTTTCTTTTCCTCTTGGATATACGAGCGCCGGCCATGTTCATATTTGGGATATGGATTATGAAGAAAGGATGGAGAGATATATATTAGCACACATTCCTAATCAGCCGCCTTTTGAACTGCTTCCATCTTAAGCTTCCCTCTTTTTATTTTATTACCATATTATCAATGTTATTTTATTATACTAGAAGTTATTGTAAGCATATGTTCATTCACTTATTAATAATGAAGGGTCTCATTAATATACATGTAACATGCACGCTTCTGCCCGGTAAAATATTTATAGGAATTATTTCATCCATGCATAAGCATATATTATCATATACATAGTTAAGTGCAAATATGTATAAAAAAATTATTTATGATTAAATTTTCTTCCATGCTTTGTATTTAATTTATTCTACCATTAATCAAGTAGCTTACATAGTTCACTCGAACATCACTGATATTAATAAATGATACTAGGAGTTTCCCCGACCATTAATCACATAAAAGTATTATAATAAATATATATTTACAAGCAATTTAAAAACAAGATAAAATAGTCCTGAACACATGTATAGCACATAAGTGATATAATTAATGCACGAAATGTATTGATCAATGAATAGCAAGAAATTAGGATATCACATTTGCATCCGGATTTTTAGAGAGAGATTGACTAGGTTTGAGAGAGAAAGGGAGAAAGAGAGAGAAAGAGCCGAAGATTTTTTTTAATCTGAAACAGAAAAGTAGCGTGGGTATGTATTTATTTTAAAAATTAAAATCTGAAAATATTGCTTTATGCTTTTAGGGGTAAAAAGGGAATTTTATGTGGGACTTTGTACCTATGAAGTAATATGGGATTTTGATTGAACCTCTAAGTAATTAAGTGAGAAATCTTGAACCTTTGAGTAACTTCCCCATAAATAATAGCAATCAAAGAATTATTCTAAATATTCATATTGGCTCGTCAAGATTTGCATGGTCAACAAAGAATTCGATAATACTCTAACACGATCAAAACTCGCTTCAAAACAAAAGAGCATTGCACTTTCTAGTGCTCTCACCTCAACATGAATGCCAAGACGTCCTAAAGTCATCCTCCCAAAATCATATTTGCCTCCCCAAATCCCCCACCAGACTTCTAAACAAAAATATTAGACCATCACACAGTACCATAGATTCAACAATGAACATACTTGAAAAATTAAGTAAAACATGCTAGCAAGCACAAATGAACGATAAACTTTAGTTTGGTGGTGCATCTAAAGTCCTCCGATGAAATTTTGGAACGAGATCAACGAACTTGTGCTTATCACATGTAAAGATGGATGAAGCTGGATGATTTGTTGATGAGTTCTTTTTTAACGTAGAAAGAACATGTCCCAAGTTAAATGTTTGTATTATTTATCTAAGAAGTCATATTTGATAATTTTGATTGGATTGTTTTTTCAAACTAGATTGGCAAAGTCAACTCTTATATCTATGAACAATCAAGGTTTGGTATAAAGTATATCAAGTATCAAAAGTATCACACACAAAAATAATTTAGCAAACAAAGTGAACAAATGAAATGAAGCTGCAAAAGGGTTGTACAATTACAAAAGTTGAGGTAATTTAAGAGCACTCTTGGAAGAAGTACATGACCAGATAGAAAATCTGTGAGTTGAACTTGATTGTGCATTCTACTGGCTTATAAGTATGTCCTAAAAAATGTTGTGTGTACGGCTATAATTACTTTTTAAGATAAGTGTATCACTTTAAGAAAAAATATAAATAAAAATATATAAATTTCGGATAATATTTTAAAAAGTGATATATTTTTTCATGAGACCGAGAAAGCTTATTTCTGTTAAAGTAAAATGTATCACTCCATCAAATTTTATTACAAAATTATATATTCTACATGTTTTTAAAAAATGATACACTTATCTTAAAAAATGATAACTTCTAATTTAAAAGTGAAGCGATCTAACAGTGAGATGGTCCCTCACTAAACCTGCTCAATTCTTGCAATTTAAAACCAATCCAAATTAATTGAACTAATTATTGTACTTCAGCCGTTTGCAAACACAACTCAAAAAATTAGTAGCATTTACTTTTAAATCTGCTATCTCAATTTTTGGGAAAGCATTTACTTTTAGTTACCTGTTTTAAAACTCACTCTTAAAAAGTGTTATAGAAACATTTATTTTTAAAATTATTAGAACATTTTTTTAAAAAAATAAGTGCTTTTTGAATTTGAACAAATTACTCTAAGGTCCATTTGGAGTGGGTCAAGTACTCTAATGTCCATGCCTTTTATTATTACTCTTAGGTCCATATTTTAAGTGTTATTTTACTTATCTACCCTTAATATATGCTCACCACAAAATAGTGAGCAGAGGGATTTAACGAGTAATTTAAAGAGAAACTACCATTTAGCGAGGTTTTAACGAAAAATGTGCCCTCTTTAAAAATCAACGAGGGAAAATTTTTGATGCATAATCCCTCGGCAATTGATTTATAATTTAGAATGAAAGTCCTGCTCGCCGCGGGCCTGTACTCCGGCACCAGTCCCCGCAACTTGTACCTCCACTGCGGCGTCTTCGTCGACGACACCACCAGCCGGAATTGCTTGCTCCGACCTCGACCGTGAAATCCAGCGGCCTCAATCGAGTGAAAATTAACGACGGCGGTGGTGAGCCCGTTCGCTGGGAAATCAGTAAGCTCGTCCATGTAGTTCGACATCCACTCTAGCTCCGCCGCGTCGTTAAACTGTTAAAACAAATTCAAAATTTTCAGAATCAGATTGAATAAAAAATTAAGGTACAACAAAACTCAACTTAAATTTGTTTCTATCGCTGGGCAAGAAATCATCGCTGGGCAAGGAAGATTGCAGATTTGTAGAGATTTGTAGTGAAAGAATGAGAGATTTGTAGAGAGAGAAAGGGAAAAAATGAGAGATGAGTGGAGGAAGAAAGGGAGCAGATCTCAATATTTAACTCGTTTGACTAATTTCATCTCAAAAAATGAGATCTTTACCACATTTTTGCCTATTTTTTTATTAAATAAATAAATTATTGCAGGTTTGTTCTCTCTTATTTAATTAAACCTACCAACTCTCCTATTTCATCATGGTTGGCGAGGGGGACATAACCCTCGTTAAAGTGTCATATAAATTTGACCGCTGCAACTTTTTGAAATTGGCGAGGGCCAACGCCAAATGCCGCATGGAATTCCGCCAGGGCCATCTGCCCTCGGCGCGGGGAAAATGCCGAGGGTTTTAAACCTCGGTAAATGCGCCCTCGCAAAAACCCTCGTGAAGCCCTCATGAATTAGATTCCTCGTTAAAACCCTCGTTAATTAACGAGGGTTTTCAACCTCGTTAAATCAAGTTTTTTTTTTTGTAGTGGCTGTGGGAGATTAATTAATTTTTAATAAATCTGAAGGCAAAAGATCACACCTCAGACGTGAAAACCCCACCCATATCACCCCCAATTCAAAATCACCTTTCTCTCAAAAAACCCTAACTCAACCTCCTCTCTCTCTCCCACCAAACCAGACCTCCGCCTCCTCCCCAAACCAGGAGACGCAGCACCCCCACTCAACAAACCAGGGGACGCAGCACGGCCGACACTCCCCCTCCCTCCTCTTCACCGCCACCGCGCACCGCCGCCTGCAAAACCCAACCACCGTGCACCGCCCGCTTGCAGGTCCTTCACGCCGCTGAGCCACGACGGCCTCCACCGCAGCTTCCGCCTCAAGATTCTGAACATTTAATTTTGTTAGAGATTTTAAGGTTTGAGGTTTGTTTTGGGTCTAATTTTGTAGATTTATGGCCAATCTCTCCTCTTGATCTAATTCAAGAAATTTCCAGTTTGAAATTTGTGCAGGTCTTTCAATTTTTCAGGTTTGATGAAATGCTTAGAATTTGTCTGAGGTTGTACGAGTTGTTTGCGATTCTTTGAAATACTCCCCAATTGGATTTGAAATTTTGTTGAAGAAGATTTTTGTGATTTTGCTTGAAAAAGATGAGTTGTAGATTTATTTACGATTTGTAGATTTTTGCAATTTCTTTGAAGAAGATGAGTTGTGTCTGAATCTGGATAAGTAAATTTTGAGTTTTTTTAGATGAACATGTTCATGTGTTGTAATGAACTTGTTCATGTGTTGTGATGAACATGTTCATATCGAAGGATGAAAATTTGTAATTTTGAGATTTTACATGTAAATTTTGGATTTAGATAGTCTAATTTATGTACATTTTCAATTTTTGATATAAATTTTTTAGATTGTAATATTTTTTTATTAAAATTTTATATATGTGTAATATTTTAAAATTATATTTAACATGAATTTTGTGTGGAAAAAATGAAAAAAGAAAAATATAGAAAATTGAAAATGAAAGATAGAGAAGAAAACAACTGAAAATTGAGAGGAAAAATGAAGAATGAAAAATATAGAAGTGAAAATTGAGAGAAAAAATAAAGAATGAAAAATGTAGAAGTGAAAATTGAGAGAAAAAATGAAGAATGAAAAATATAGAAGGGAGAAATGAAAAATATAGAAGTCAGAAAGGGTGACAGGAAGCGGCTGTTAAGAGGAGGAGAGTGAGAAAAGGAAGAGAGAGAAAAAGGAAAGGAGGGGTAAATGAGTCTTTTTAGTATGGAGCTTTGGACCTACTAGTAATTTTTTTAAAAAGATGGACCTAGTAGTAATTAGGAGGGGGGATCTGGACCTAAGAGTAATCCACTCTTTGAATTTGTATTGAGTTGGCAAAACAGGTACTAAGTGGGTGTTTGTAAACCCAAAAATAAAGTGTAGAAGCACAATTATTTATAAAGCTATTAAACTACTTTTCAAAACATAAGTGTTCATACCTTTTCTCCTGGGTTTGCAAACAAACTCTAAATCTGCTATCTCACAAACTCTAATTTTTTAAAAGTGCTTCTAAACCATGAGTAGAGTTTGCAAACACATTATTTCTATAGGTCCCAAACGAGTTTAGTGAAATTCTAAAGGAGATGGGTGAATAGACTTTCAAAACTTAGCGTGAATTCAGTAGCTAGATCAATCACTTCAAGTAATGTTAAGTGAATGTGTGTGTCGAATCAGTCTGGTCTAATATATATTCAACCTACTGACTGCTTAAAAGCTTGTAGAAAATCTTTTCAAACTACTGACTGCTTAAATCAGCTCAATTTTCAAACTAAGATCAGTCGACTTGATGTGTGACTGATTTGATGAGCTATTATATGTTGTTTTAATGCAGACAAAAGTATGACAGTTTATCAAAGCAGTAAAGGCACACAATATTTATAGTGGTTTAGAGAAACACTCAAACATCTACTCTTCCCTATCAACAGGGAACTTCCTTATCAGGAACTTTAGTTTACAGTGTTAGACACACTTTACAATCTCTAAGATCAACACAATAGATTTTTACAGAGATCTAAACTCTATCCCAATCTAAAAGATTGTCTCTCAACTAACATCTAGACTTGCTCACAAACTTCCTATGGATTTTAAAGAAGGGGTTTGTTTGTTTGTTCCAATTAATGAAATACTCTTACAAGTTTTAGCCTTAAGCTGGGATGAGAAGTATTTTGATCTAAGTTAGGGTTTGGATGAACACTAAGTATATCTTGAATATTTGGTTGAGTATTCTTGCAAAAATGCTTGAATTCTTGATAGCTTGTATAATTTTCGTAAATTACTCTGAGAGGGTTCATCCATATTTATAGGGAGAGATTCAAAATAGTCGTGGGATAGCAATTCAAATCTAAGCCTGTTTGTCCTTTATAATCGTTCACTCTGATACCACATATCTTGCTCGCCAGATTCGTGGATACGTGTCGATCTCTCATTGGTTGAGAAGTGCTAGTTTAAAGTACAATATCATACCTTTCTTAAAATTCTCTTTGTCTGATCTGGTATGACTTAATGTATATTCTTCATAAGTCCGATCGGCGGGCTTTAAATAGTCATCTAACTTGTACCTTGTTAAAGATCGGACTCGAATCTTTGTCTTCACTTAGAGCTGGTCTTCTGATCGTTATTATCTTGAGTTCTTCGAATCTTCGTATCTTCACAAGACTGGTATGATATATTGAGTTCCTCCTCAATATATGATCTTGAAAACCTAAGTTTAAATTACTCAGTTGTCTAATATGTTCAACTGATTTTTTATGAGTTTAACCAAGTCGATTAACAGACTCGACTAGTCCAATTATACGTATTTTGAAACTTTCTCAAAACTATAAAATTTTCCAACATTTTTCAATTTGACCCTTCAGTTTTCTCATAGATCGTCCTGAGTAAACGATGGGGGCTTTATTAATGTCATAGTATAAAATATTGATGATATAATATGATTCAAATGTTACAACCAATGTTGTTAGAAACAGACGATCGACCGACCCGTTTCAACCCGGTTTAATCGGAACCTGGTCCAACTATCACACCCTAAAAATTGTTTTTGAGGTCAAGCCGGTCAAACCCGAAAGAACCGGTAAAAAATCGAACGACCGGTTTTCTCCTTTTTATATAAAAAAAGGAAAAATTGATTTTTTCATCCCGTAAGTTTGACCTATTTTGATCGTGGTCCTAGTAACTTTGGCTGTTTGATTTTCGTCCTATAACTTTGTAAAATTCGATTTTTTGGTCCTATGACCTGCTATCAAAGGTGGTCTTCTGGTAAATCTGACGTGGATTTTTTATTTTATTTTTTTAATTAAAGTAAATACATAGGTGGCAAAAAAAACACTTAAATTCTAATTTGAAGCCCGGGCCATAAAACACTTAATTCACGAAGCACGCAAAACATAAAAATAAAACACTTAATCGATGAACTGATTGGGGTTCACCTCATCCACCCACTTAAAAAAATTGTACTAAATTACAAACAACACCCAACAAATCAAAACCAAGAAATTATCCAACAAAATTCAATTTTATTGAAAAGATATTCAAAAGGTGCATCAAATGGGTTCAGGAAGCTTTCCCTTCCGGTGGTGACTATTATGGATTATGGATTAGTCGTGATATACGAACAGTGTGTGCGCACCTTTTGGCATGATGACCGGTACAAGGATGATCTTCGATACCTGAAAGTTTTGTTAGAATATGTCAGCTTCTTCCACAGGGTTGTGTTTAGGTACTTATGATGGCTACCCATGTGAAATGGTGGACGAGGTGATCTCACTTCATCGATTAAGTATTTTATTTTTATGTTTTGCGGGCCTCAGGAATAATTAAGTGTTTTGAGAGTTTCCGGGCTTCAAATTAGGGATTTAAGTGTTTTTTTTGTCACCCGTGTATTTACTTTAATTACAAAAATAAAATAAAATATCCACGTCAGATTTACTTGAAAGACCACCTTTGATAGCAGGTCATAGGACCAAAAAGTCGAATTTTACAAAGCTATAGGACGAAAATCAAACAGTCAAAATTACTAGGACCAAGATCAAAATAAGTCAAACTTACAGGACGAAAAAAATCAATTTTCCCTAAAAAAAATTTAAGTTTTTCACTAATCTTTCTTGTGAATATGAATCTAGGTCCACCTCCATCATTTTTATAATACTTCCTCCCACAATACCTCTAATATTTATTCAATGTGAGACAAATATATAAGGTACACCTCTTTACCCATTTTATAATACTTCCTCCCATATGTTTTTAATATTTATTCAATGTGGGATAAATATATAAGATAGACCTTTTCCCCCTTTTATATTACTTCCTCCCACATTTTCCTCTAATATTTACTATTATTTCCTCTCACATTTCCTCTATTATTTACTCAATGTGAGACACAAATACCCTACTTTTCCCCCCCTTTTTAAATTATTTTAAAATATACTCTTTTCTTCCATAAGAAAACCATCACGTTTATATTATTTCTATGCCACAAGTTTGATTAATTAATGTTAAATATTCTATGCCTCAAATTTGATTAATTAATGTTAAATATGAATATTAAAGTGCATTGATGAATTGAACATTTTTATAAAATAGTATTAACATAAGAAATATTGAAAAAGGTTAACAGAGATCATTTTAACGGTTCAATCACTGGTCCAACCGGTTAGTCCGATTTGATCGTCAGTTCAATTATGAAAACACTAGTTACAACTATTAGATAATGAAAAAAATCCTGACCCTGATAAATATTGATCAATTTTATATTTTATTTCATCATTACGCACAATAAGGAGTTGTTCGGGATGAATGGTAAAACTAATAATTGCAAAAACTTACCAGATTAAAAATTACATCAAGGTTTAGAAATACTTGCCAATTTTTTTATTTTTTTTTATCAAAAAAAAAAGAATTTCATTCATACCCATATTGCCAATTTTCTTTTCTTTTTTTAATCAGAAAAAAGAATTTCATTCTTTCAGTAATACCCATAAATAACAAATTATATACCATGTCGCCCAAGTCTGCTGGATTTCAACATGAACAAGTAATGAATACACCCAGCCTAAGCAATGATAAGCTATTTTGCAAAAAATACTTGCCAATTATACAATGCACAAATATATTGGCTTTATAGCTATTAAGGATTGAATATTCCTAACTACAAAAAAACAACCAAATAGATAAAACCCAACAATCTGAAACCTCATAGATCATGAATATCATCACTTAATCAAGAGGGGAGAAGTAAAGATAAACCAGATAATATGATGTAGCATTGGAGCAGATATACTGAGAATATTCGATTTTCTTCACCCATAAGATTCAAGAGACATTCATCCACCTTATCAACGAGGTCAGGATTTTCCAAAGCTGCAGCTACACGTTCTTTGTCCTTCAGCTGTTTATTTACTGCAAACAAGTGATACGATCTTCATAAAATCAGGATAGTGAACGAGAAAACGACCAGCAATTATACAAAAACAACTTCTTAAATACACACAAAACAAAGTATATCACTTATGGAAAAATAGTTGATGAAATTAATTTGAAACTGTGGCTCCTTGGAGAGAGAGAGAGAGAGAGAGAGAGAGAGAGACCTGCAGCTTCGGTGAGATGACTACCAGGGGCTAGTCTAATATCCACCTGGAAACAAACAGAAGGCAACACTATAATAACCCAAGAGTGAAATACTTCAGAATTCATTACAAGACATCAAAGTTCTTGAAACTGAAAATTTATGCATAGTGCTAACAGGAGCATTGTTCAGAACCCCAGGATGATGTTTGTTTTAGCTTTTAAAAACCAGGATTTGGGTTTTGAAATTTAAAACCGGTTCTAGTTCGAGATTTTGAAAACCATTTTTTCCCCAAACCACCACTACAAACCTACTTTAACACTTTCCAACACAATCAATTCTCTCTCCTTACACTTTAATATACTTAAATCATAACTCACATCATTCAATCATTTCAATCACACCTCAACAATAGTATTATAATACAAATCCATTCACTCTGACGTGTTTATTTGACATAAAATTAAATCTCATCCATTACATAAACCAAAACAAACACACAGTTTACCATTTATCAGAATTTCAAAATCCGTGACTTAAAAAACAAGGTTTTAAAAAGTTACTTAAACCCAAAACAAACATCACCTAGCAGTCACGCCAATTTATACTTGCTCCTTCTTCTGTTCAAAAGAAAGCATTTTATGGAAGTAAAATTGCATCAAACTGTAAACGTTCATCAGTAAAGAGTTCAAGAAATGTTTAAAAAGTCCTTTTTTTTTATAGTTACATACTTTGTATCGAGGGGGTAAAGAACGACGAGTTTAACCCATAAGCATAAGCCAATGATCTGTCACCAAGCTGCAGTGCTTTCATTTGTCGGTTTAAATGTGACCCTGAAGCGCATCATTCACAAATAAGTCGATATAACTAAACACCCACCACTAAAAAGAAAACAAATACAAGGCACAAAGGATTTTTACCTTACATAGCTAAGTTTGTCATCAACCTCAACTGCATCTTCCGTTATAATACGCAGTTGTTCCAAGGATTTATTGTGCTCCGGTCTTTTATGCCACTAATATGTTGTGTTGATGTTAAGAAGTTCAAATTTTACAACCTTGAGATTTTGAGTAACACTTGGGTGCACCAAATTGCACAAAGACAACTGGTGCACAACTAATAATTGTTCAGCGAAAGCAACTAATTACTGACCAAATAATAGAGTTAAGTATAACAGCTAATACCATTTAAAAATGCATGTGGGTTGCCGAGTGCAACTGGTGCATATGAGTAATTTCCTGAGATTTTTCACAGTTTCATGATGTGTTATTCAGTTACACAACAAAGTAGTTCCACTCCAAGAGGCAAAAAATAATACAGATAAAGCTTTTTCTTGTAATAGAGACATGCTATTCTTTTACTTATTCAAGAAAGAGTACAGAATATCTAAGGCTTTATCTACTAGAATTAACAAAAAATTCTGCTCAATCATATGGGCAGATTGGTCTCACAAACCAACACAACCATGCACCAATTCCAAATGCTAACTTAAGAAGACATTAATAAATTAAAAATGAGATATCACAAAATTTGCAAACAAATGGCTACTTAGAAATTCATTATATTCACAGTAGGGGATATGACAGTTCTGAGCACTAGAGAAGAATGTCTAGCATATGCACAAACAGAGATAATAGTAATTTTTATACGGACCAGACAAGAGGTACAATAATTTTTTCGCTTCAATAATTTTCATGAATCTACCGGCACATCATTCTTTCTTCATCTATAACCAACAGTTCTTCCTTTAACATCTTTCTCATTCATATTAAAATTAACTTAATGAAGTAAGATGATATACCATTCATCTCAAGAAGACAGTGCTTAAGGACCTCTTGGAAATGCTGATATATAGAGAAAATCTAATGTTCAACTTTTCCACCATGCAATGCATAAGGTATAATATGATTTGGTTGAAAAATAAAATCTTCAATCCTCGTAACCAAACAAATTCAAATAGTCCACAAAGAAAAAAGCTCGAAAACATATAAAAGGATATCAAAAATCTCTAGTTGGTCAATTGGTTCAATTCGTGATTAAATCCACGTTAACTGGTGCAGTATGGGCTCGACGCTCCTTTTTTTCATACACAACAGGGTTTGCGTTTATCAATCGTGAAACCATATTGGCTACTCAACCTGAACCACAATATTAGAAAATATAAGAAAGGAACTTAGAACAGATTCTCCAACCATACATTTTGACCCATAACACTTTGGCACAATATATTAATAATATAACTAGCTCTCCTCGGACAGGATTCTGTATTTAAAACTTAAACGGCAACCGTGTTTAATCCTCAAAACTCAATAGGATTAACCAAATTGTTAAGCCATCAACCATAGTTGTTACGGGCGCAAGACATAGGTTTTTTTTTTTTTTTTAATGGTGCTCTCGCCTGGTGCGCCTGGCGCCTTAGGCGCGCCTTAAGCGCGCCTTAAGCGCTAACAACTATGCCATCAACAAAACCATCATATACAAGTAGCATGCTGAAAGTTATGTACCGATGAGTACTACAGACATTTACCTAAATCAAAGCAAGTACTAATTCGTGTAACCACCAAAATTGTAACTTGTCTTGATATAGAAATCACCGCCCATCCATCTCCAAATTTCATCTCAGATAAAGACGCAAAAATTGGTAAACAGAGCTTAGCAAGAACTTGGAGGAAACTCATCATTTTCCATAGGATTACCTAAATTGAACTTTCCTATATTAAATAAGACAATTATAGAGAGATGCTGATGCAATTACAACCTCTCACCCGAGAAATAATCCCAAATAAAGTTTATCCAAAGTTTACAATTGGAAGAACCAATTCCGCCTCAAAACATGACATCAAAACGAAGCTACAGCCATATAATTCCAATATAGATATCGAATTTATTCACATACAAAATTCGAAAAAACTCTAATAATTTTAGTCTAACCGTAAAATTCATACATCCAGCAAACCAAGTCCCAGAAAATTACCTTCATAAATATTAAGAACTAGCAAAAAACACGAGTCCAAAACAATCAGACACAATACAAATAAAATTGAAAATAAATTTCATGTGTTTTATTTATGTAAAGCAGCATAAAAAATTCAACTTACAATATTTCAATCTTGAAAGTATTCAGAAAATTAGGTCGTCCGTCAATTTGGCGAGACTGAATCAGTAATGTTTTACTTCATCAAAAAGTTGACGGGTTGTAGGATATTTATAATCCTGGCCCAACATTTACAAAGTGGCCCATTTAGACTCAATTGATCAACACGAATTAAAATGAAAGCCCATCTGGCTCTAACTAATCCTAATGGCTAGTTGGACGCGTGCCTCGCACATGAGTATGGTCGTTAGTCGAAGAAATACCTTTTCCTTGGCAAATTGTAACATTGCCCTCCCTTGGCGATGCTTGTCCTCAAGCAACCAAATGCGGAAACTTTAGGCATACTATCTCAGAATCCTCCCACGTAGCCTCCGCATCGGGTAAATGTGAACACTGTAGCAGCACCTCTGCGGCGGCGTTGCCGCGCTTAACCATTCGAGTAGGCGTGAGAATCACCCTCTCTCATCGTCGTCGAACTCACATAAGACAACATCAACTCTATCTGAAGGACCCACCTGTCGCTTTAGCAATGAAAAGTGGAAAGTTGGGTGTATTTTTCTTTGAAAGCTATGATCATCTGGATTCTTCTAAAAAAATCCACCGCAATGTCGGATCTTACAGGTCTGCGGGTGCGATTCTCAAATGGGATTCATAGAACGGATCGCCCACGTGGCGAATCCGTAAAATAATTTTTTTTAAAAAATTCGGATATCGATCCGATGTCTTTGGATACACGTGTCCCATTGAGGGAAGAATGCGTGTGGTTATTTTTTTTAAAAAAATCTTTTTTTTTGTTTATTTTTGCAATTTTTCAAGACTAAAACTCTATATGATCATGTTATTAAGTACTAAATGTGTTATTTGAATTGAATATTATTATGTTATATAATTTAAATTGAAAATATATCACTTATTTTTTTAATGAATTCCTTAGTATAACTTATGTGTTGAGCTAATGTTATTTGAATTAATTTTTTTGTTACTTAATTACATTAAATTATTAAAATTGCTTAAGTTTTATGTAAATTACATGTATTTGATATATTAATTTTAAAATTTTCATATATTTTATAGGTGTTATATATAATAAAATATAAATAAACAGACATATCCTTAACGTATCTCACCCTATTTTTTTTGAAAATCCATATCCCCGTGCAGTATCTTATATCGCCCCGCACTTTTGAAAGGGGTAAAGCTAAAGTGTAAACTATATTTGGGGCTAAGATTCCAAACATGATTGCGTGTATTGATAATTGGCGATAAGGGCACAATTTTAAATACACGCTATCCCCATTGTAAACTCGTTCTCCGTGCGGTTCTTGTTTTGCGATAGTAGACATTTTTCTCGAGTTTGGTTTAGTAATTGTTTTACTTTCTTTAATATCTGGTGTGTCTCTTGAATCAATTCATCCACACCTGTCTTTTGAGCTTTGTAAATAAGGGCCTAAGTTCAGTAGATGAGGCTTATAGCCATATAATGCCTCAAAGGGGGTCATGTGTATGTTGGGAAATTATGTTGGGATTATACTGAAAAGTATGCTTTTAATTTGTATAATCAAATTGAATTTCTGTCTTATTTACTGAAATAAATTATTTATCACTGATGCTTTAAATATCATTGAATGTTACATATATTTACTGTATAACTGTTCAATAAATAGTACGTGTTACATTGTAGTTAATTTAGTGTTACAGTTAGGTATCGAAAGAGACAACATGTAAGAAGGAAATCTAATCTGAGACCCAATCAAGGTCAGCTACCTAATAAGCAAGCTATAGGTAAACTGCAAAAACCACCTATGCCAAAAAGATATGAATCTTTTGATGGTAGCAATCGTACCTACCCTTATAACCAGAGATCTAGGGCTACTGCACATGAACCACACTGGATTAAAAGAAGACAAAATATAAAGAAAAATCCCAAGTCTTCTAAGTCACCCAAGGCTCACACGAATAATCATACTAATCAGAAAGCATATAAAGAGACGTATGATTATGTTGATATGTATGGGAGACAGATCAGACCTTCTAATCTTTCAGATTTTCATAGAAGTGCTCTGTTTGTATGGATCCCTAAAACCACCACTAACCCCCAAGGACCCAATTCCAAAGGGGTACCTAAAAACTGATTTGATTGCGTGGTTCGTGGGACTAGCCAACAAAGGAGGTGCACAAGCAACTATCTGGTACATCGATAGTGGATGTTCAAGGCACATGACTGGAAGCAAACATCTCCTTAGCTCTTACAAAGAACAAGAAGGCCCACGTGTACTCTTCGGTGATGATAACTTTGGTTTTACCAAAGGATCACGGAACCTTAGAGAATGATGATGTACAAATGGCTCGAGTCTCGTTTGTCGAAGGATTGAAGCACAATCTACTATCGGTATCCTCAATTACTGCGACAATGGATTCAGCGTTTAGTTCTCGAGCGACAAGTGTACGATAAGGAATCGAGCCACTCAACAAATCTTGCTAACTGGTTCAAGGAAAGGCACAATGATCTACATAGCAGATTGGAACAGTTGACCGAAGAATACATGCTTAATTGTTAAGAGTTCTAAAAGTAGCGATTGGCTCGACACAAAAGAATGAGTCATCCCGAACTTCAAGACTCTTAACAAGATAAACTAGGATGTCTTTGGTTGAGGACTTCGAATGAGATATTCTCTAAAGATCAGACATGTGCCGCATGTCAGATGGAAAAACAAGTTAAAGCCTCATTCAAGGGAATACCTGGATCAGCATCCAGTAGAGTATTGCAACTGCTCCATATGGATCTATTCGGACCAGTTACACCAGTCAGTCTCAGTGGACGCAAATATAATCTTGTAATCGTGGATGATTATTCCAAGTTTACTTGGGTTGTATTCTTATACAAGAAGAACGAGACAACGACTAAGATACCCGAATCGCCAAGAAGGTACAAAACGAGAAGAATTGTCGACATTGTAAAGATCGACGGATAAAGGTACGAGTTCTGAATACCTTTATTATTGATTTTAGACCGAGTTTGGTATATAGCATGAGACGTCACCGCAAGAACGCCACAACAAAATGGAGTAGCGAATCGGAGAAACAGAACTCTCAAAGGAAGTTCGCCGCGACTATGTTAAATTTAACATGCCACACCAAACCGTTTCTGGGCAGAAGCAATCAACACAGCATGCCATACTCAGAACAGATGTTCTTTGACTAAGACTCACTTCAAAACACCTTATGAACTATGGAAGGACAGAAAACCTCGCGTTTCATACTTCCATGTTTTTTGAATGCAAGTGTTTTATTCATTCTATGATGGGAAAAGTCGGTTGAAGACTTTTGAGGCCAAGTCGATGAGGGCATATTCTTGGGATATTCCTCATCCGGCAAAAAGGCTTCGAGTTTACAACAAACGAACTCTAGTTGTGGAAGAAACACCCCATGTGGTCTTTGATGAGACATCTTCTAAAACAAGAGAAAGTTGCCTCGAGAACAAGCCGCACCGGATCAATCAAGCTGTTACGACAGCGAAAAAATGGATAAGCTAAGCATCAAGGAGAAAGAAGTTGAAGACGTAAAAGTGTACATCCCAGAACTTGATCTTGTTGATTCAACAGGTCAATCAGACCCTAAGGTACACACAACTGTCAGTGAAGAAGCCATTACGGTGAGAGGCGATTATCAACCCCGAACCATCACGGTTCGGGGGAACTCCCGGTTCCTATGAACAGACTTGACAGATGATGAGTCCAACATCACCGAGACATGTTCTTATCAAGTGGATCATAATTCCGCACCACTCCCAATCACTAGTAATGAACTATCGATATGGATGATGTTCTCTAAACAGAGCGCACATCGAGCATGAAGGACTGGATTACCGGTCATCCAACCGACCGATTATCGGAGACCCATCGATAGAGTCAAAACTAGACATCAGTTGGTGAAAGTGTCATGTCTTGTTGTTATCCGCTCTATGAAGGAACCAAATACTGATGATGGAAGCTCTACAAGACGCAAGCTGGATTCTAGCCATGCAGGAGGAGCTGGAACAGTTTGCGAGAAATCAAGTTTGGGAATTGGTGGACAGACCAACTCATCAAGAGTAATTGGCACGAAGTGGGTATTCAAGAACAAGAGAGATGAGAAAAATGTCATAACTAGGAATAAGGCAAGACTTGTTGCTAAGGGGTATTCACAATCAGAAGGAATTGATTATGATGAGACCTTTGCACCGGATCGCTTCGCTAGAAGAAGTCATTCGGTATTTTACGCATATGCTTCCACAGAGGGTTCACTGTGTATCAGATGGATGTAAAGAGTGCATTCTTAAATGGGGTACTAGCAGAGGAAGTTTATGTCGAACAACCTCCAGGCTTTGAAAAAGGCAACCAAGTGTACCGTTTAAGGAAAACTCTCTACGGCGGCGATCATCACCACTACCACAAAAACACCATATGTACTCAACCCCCCAAATAAGATCAAAAAAGAGGAGAAATTTTTTGCAAAAATAAAATAAAAAATCATACAGGATTCTAAGAAGTTAAAAAAATCTATCGATTTTCCACCATATCCACCACCACCACAAAATCCATCGCACCCTCCGGCGGCGACCACCACTACTACAATCAAAACACCATATGTACTCAACCCCCAAAACAAGATAAAAAAAAAAGATGAAGAAATTCTGCCAAAAAAAATAAAAAAAAAATCATACGGGTATCCACCGTCGCCTCATTCCAGACCGTCTTTCCTTCTTCTATTTCGGACTCCGAATCGAACGAAGAATCGCTATCCGTCGATCTCATTCTCTTTTAGCTCGAGCTCAATTTTCTGGAGCCTTCGTCGGTGTTTGAGTTTGTGTCGGGTTTCGAGCCCGATTCAAATCTGTGGTGGCTCCGCTGTTTTTGTGGCGCGTCTTCATTCTCGTTTCCGGGGGATTTGATTTTAGCTAGAGGAAGATGAATTGAATTTTAGAGAGAGATATAGGTTGTTTGTCATCACGACCACTCTCAATAAGACGAGGGTCCAAATAATTTTAAAAAAAATGACTTCGTCGCATACGTTTTTTTTTTATTCAAATGGTTAATAGGAGACAAATCATTTGACCACTTTAAAAAACCGATAAGGACTCATAATATAATATACATAACTTTATATATATATTTATATATATATATATATATACACAAATCAAAATATAAGCCCACGATCTGGCCCCACAGATCGTCATCTATATACACAATCACTCATAACTTGCAGAAGCTCCAGAGCACTTCCAATAAGGCCACCTCATCACATCTCATCCGAATTACCTACAATGCATAAACTAAAGAGACATATAAATCTCGATGGCGTAAATTATGCATGACACTGTGAATCTTTTGAAAATCCTCCCCATTAACACTATTTTGAAATCACCAATTTATATATGAAACACTCGCAGGGCCCCATACTCACTACTATACACCGACATAACTCAATCAATATATCAATAATCAAGTGGTCACATAACTATGATCCTGACGTGAGGCTCCATCCTCCTGTGGCCCATCGAGGGCCCCCCCATCGCGCCCCTCATGTCCACCAGGAAGTCATCCCACCACGCCGACTCATAATGGTGCAATCCAGTGATCTACCCTCCAAATGACATAAATGAGATCCACACCAAACTTGATCCCCTGTCCGCCCAAGAGGTCCCCCCACGGAAGAACCCACATAATCACAACATAATCATATAAGACGGTGGCCCACGCTAGGTAGCCTACGCTAGGTTTCCCTAGGTCGTTCCTTCCCAGGTCGCCCCTGCCGCCCTCGGTGTATAATCAGTGGCCAAACACATCATTTAATAAAAACAACTTTCATATTAATGCATGATATGCGCGATGCAATGCAACATATAATATCTCACAAGTCTCACATGTCATTGAACACACAAATTTCATTCACATAAAATATTGAGCTCACCGGCTCTTTTCACGATAATCAGTGAATATCAATCAATCTCACTATTCAGGTAAAATTCACATAATGTCAATTATACACAATTTAATCACATA
This sequence comes from Stenogyne calaminthoides, assembly GCA_037126765.1. NCBI lineage: Eukaryota > Viridiplantae > Streptophyta > Magnoliopsida > Lamiales > Lamiaceae > Stenogyne > Stenogyne calaminthoides. Next base: position 14,195,801 of record JBBCBC010000023.1, on the reverse strand, counting down.
TATAATACTATGTTTATGCATTGTAGTTGCAAATGAATTTCTACTTACCTCGTATCCGAAAAGAGACAATAACCCGAACCCTTAAGTTGTAAGTCATCTTATCCTCTTCCACTATTAAATCTAATAAAAACAATTATAAGTATCATTAAAAGTGAATAACGAATTATAAAGGCAATTACTTTTGATTTATTCTTATACTTATTATTGATGTACACCTATCATTTTCTATAATCGTGGACTTAATTGTTTAAATGCTCTGTTTTAG